>APFE030639220.1:0-65088 GCA_000404065.3 Pinus taeda | reverse complement strand
GTCAAGTGTTTAGGCTTAATCAAAGATCTATGTGTGTCTTTAGTCCAATATCCCAACAAAACAATTCTGATGGACGTGGTGGTTTCTGACATTCCACCAAAATATGGGATGCTCTTGTCAAGATCTTGGGGAGCAAAAATCTAAGGATCCCTTCAATTAGACCTCTCTTACGCCACTATTTCAGTCTTTGGGCAACCAAAGAGACTGTATAGAGAAACACTGATGAAGTATGTGGTATGTAGTGAGGAAAAGCCCCAAAACTTTCCCATTTACTCAATCCATTCTGATATGGATTCCTTTATTTTGTTCAATAATGATGATCATCCCCCAACTGGTGATAAGCCTTCAGATTTAGAACAAGAAGCACGTGTAAGTGAGGAATAGATTACCCATACCCAAAAAACTGGCAAAACAATCAATGCAACCAGCACACAAGAAGAACCTCCCGAAACAGAAAATTCAAAACTGCCCACTCTGATAATGATTTTAAACCCCAATGCTAGCCAAGACCAAGAAATCCTCTGGTATTTGGAGTTTGATGGTTCAATAAATAAGCTAGGAGTAGGGGCAGGAGTATGGATCCATAATACCCAAAACAACCATGCAGAAGGTCGTGCATATAGATTGAATTTCAAATGCACCAACAACATGGCAGAGTATGAGGCCCTCCTTTTAGGCCTTAAGCTCATCAAAGCTCTTGGGGCTGCAAAAGTTTCCATTCTAGGTGACTCCGATTTAATCATACAACAAATGAAAGGCAACTTTGTTACCAATGACAATAGGTTGAGAGCTTATAGGACTTCTGCCACATAAATACTCAATTCCTTCACCGAATCCCAGCTTGCTAAGATTTCTAGAAACCATAACATACATGCACACAGTCTAGCCACTTTTTCTAGTACACGCAAGCTTCCCTTTGAGCCAAATCACCATTTCACTGCTGAGATAAAACATAGGCCCGTTGTCCCTAACAATATTAAAGATTGGCAAGTGTTTGAAAATGATGCTCAGATTAACAATTTCCTCACTCTTGAGCATGAGTTTTCAAATTCAAACATTGACATGGATGCCATCAATGATTCCCAACAGCAAACAAATGAAAATCAGTAGGCTGTAACAGCTGCAACAGCAAAACAAATCTTTAACCCAACTGTTTTTGATAATCCGAACATAGAAGAGCTGAAACAAATGCATTTAGAGGAAACACCAAAGTAGAGGTTGAGTTCATTGATCTAAAGGATAACTTTTTGCCTACTGGCCTCACTCCATTAGAAGACATGTTTTATAATAATGATGTGCCCAAAAAGCCAAAAATGGAGCCGTTAAATGCTGCTATAGAAGAACACAACATAGGGACAACAGAGAAGCCCAAAATGATTAAATTGTCCAAACATCTGCCACCTGATCAAAAACCAAAGTATGTGGATTTGTTCAAAGAGTTCCAAGATGTATTTGCTTGGAGTTATGAGGACCTGAAGTCCTATGACACCTCGGTTATTCAACATACCATCCCTCTAAAACCAAATCAAAAGCCCTTCAAACAAAAACTAAGGAGAATCAATCCAGTCCTTCTCCCTTTGATCGAAAAAGAAGTGAAAAGAATGTTTGAGGCTGGCATTATAGCACCCATTAGATTTTCTGAATGGGTATCCAATCTGGTTCCCACAAGGAAAAAATCAGGTGAGATTAGACTGTGTGTAGACCTAAGAAACTTAAACCAAGTCTCTCTAAAAGACCACTATCATTTGTCCATAATGGACCATATCCTACAAAGAGTAGTGGGGTCATCTAGAATCTCTTTACTAGATGGATTCTCAGGTTTCAATCAAATACTCGTTCACTCGGATGACCAAGACAAGACAGCCTTTACCACACTGTGGGGAACATTTAAGTATGTTAAAATGCCTTTCGGGCTAAAGAACGCTGGTGCCACCTTTCAAAGGGCAATGGATATTGCATTTTCCAAGGAAATACATAATTTCCTTATTGTCTATCTTGATGACTTAACCCCTTTCTCCAAATCTGATCAAGAGCACCTCAGACACCTAAGGAAAATCTTCATGACATGTAGGAAATATGGTATTTCCTTGAACCCCAAGAAGTCCTTGTTTGGCCTTGAGGAAGGTAAGTTGCTAGGCCACATCATTTCAAAAGAAAGTATCAGAATTGATCCGGAAAGGATCCAAGCCATCCTCCAAATTCCCTACCCAAGAAACATAAAAGAGTTGCAAGCATTCCTTGGAAAGATCAATTTCCTAAGGAGATTTATCCCAAATTTAGCCAAATTGATAAGACTGTTAAGCAACATGTTAAAAAAGGATGCCAAGGTAAAATGGTCCCTTGAAACCAAGCAAGATTTTGAGAGTATCAAAGCTGCCTTGACTCAAATGCTTGTCCTCACAGGTCCACAGTTTGATAAGGATTTTATCATCTTTTCCTTTGCTTCAGATCACACGATAGCTGCTGTCCTTTTGCAAAAGGATGACCAGGGAAATGAGAAGCCAATTGCTTTCTTCAGCAAAGCCCTTAGAGATGCTCCTTTGAAGTACCAAATCATGGAGAAGCATGCCTATGCTCTTGTTAAGGCCGTTAAAGACTTCAGAGTTTATATTTTATATTCACATGTGATTGCCTATGTCCCAAAATCTGTTGTAAAAGACATATTAACTCAAGAGGGGCTAGAAGGCAAAAGAGGCAAGTGGATTGCCAACATTCTTAAATATGACATTGAGATAAAACCCACCAAGTTGATAAAGGGACAGGGTTTAGCCAAACTAATGTGGGACTAAGGCTGAGGATTTATGTGCTGGCAACAAAGTTCTAAGGTGGGACTCGCGAAGAGAAGACAAGGGCAAACACGCAAAATTCGACTTTCTTTGGAAAGGTCCATTCGTTATTAGCACTGTGCAAGGAAATAACACATATTTCCTAAAATCTGTAGATGGCAGCACAGCTGAAGAGGGCCCTGTAAATGGCCGAATGTTAAAGCATTATCATGATCTCTTTCGTTGAGAATCACCCGGCGGTATTATTTATGTACATAAATGTTTGTATATATCAGCATTTTGTTTCATTTTTGTGTAACAGTCTGAATGATAGAGCACGCAGAAGAAAGCAGGCAGTGCTTCACAGTTCACAAGCAATTCAGTTGAGGGAAAGTGTTGTTCTCACTCCAAAATTTCAATTATCTAACAGTCAGCACTAAGAAGTTTCAATCTACAGCAATAATGGAAGATCAAGGCAGTCTGACCTGCTGTTCTTGGCTTTTCACAAGGAAAAGCCATCCCCAAGTGGAGCCACTGTTAGCCTCCTGCTGCAGCAGGTTATTCATCTTTCATGATCAACAGTTTTACATGCCAAATATGTCGTACTATGCATACTACAATGCTCCATATTTGCTAAAAAATGCTAAGGAAGGATGCCATGAGAGTGTGCTAGCCTAAGTGCCACTGTTGTATTCCAATTTTGATGAGTTATTCCATTTTTGAAGAATCTTCAATTAAAAGGAGGTCCAAACAGCTTAATCTTGGTCTCCCTAGGTTTCAATTTCTTGTGGTAGAATATACAGAATCATTATTTGACCAAACAGCTTAACCTTGGCAGATTCTTAGATAGGTAGAAAAGAAAGGGTGCACAACAGCCTAATCGGAGCCCCTGGATGAAATAAGTGTAGATGTAGATAGGAGGATAGTAAAAATAAGAAAAGGTTGAAAAGCTGGGTTTGCTAGTTCAAGTGCACCCAAACCAACAGAAGAAAAAATGTTAGGTAAGTAGGCTGGGTAAGTAGCTTTGTGGTTGCAGAAATCAAGCTATGTGATCCATTTCATGTTTTCAAAGTGTCACATCTATTCAGATCACAAGTTGGAGGCAGTTTTCCATTTAAAGAACTTCAAGCGAGGCATGTCTAACTCCCCCCTTCTTCCTCTTCCCTGAATCACTCACTAACTTCCCCTAAAGAGGTCAAGATATGCTTGATACCTCTCAGATTCATCATTCTTCATATCAGTCGCCTTGGTAAAGATCTGCTTTACTCAAGGAAAGTCCATACTTCCTCTACAACTCTTACTTATCCTCGATAGCCTAAGATTTACATACTTAGCACTTTTTCTCATCATTGTCATGTTGACTGCTAACTCTACTATGTAACTCCCTATCTATATCCCCTTCCCCCTACTAAAACTATGTTAATAACTCCCCTATATACTTATTCCCTCCCCCTAGTTGAAATATAACCATAAATACACTTGGGAATTGCTAAGTTTATCTAAAACTCAGCAAGAACCCTTATTTCCCCCCTCAAACCACCTTCTCATGCATTTCGGACTCCTTATGATGCACAAAACCCTTCATCACCCCATAAATCCTTCCTCTAATGTTTTTTTACTCCTTCACAAGGCATAAAATCCCCCTCTCAAAGCGCATAAAATCCTCCCAAGTGCCTTTAAAATCCTTCCAAGGCATGAAAAATCCCTTTTTGGGCTATCGGACCCCTTCCCATGCCTTGAATCCCTTCAAACATAAAAAATTCTGCTTCTGATCATAAAAACCCGCATCACTTACCTTTGGCCTTGCTTCGATTGCAAAAGGGTTCTATTGGACCCCCTCCGATGCGATATCATAGTTGGGGGGGGAGTCGTGTATCAAAACAGCGCATAAGTGTGCCCCCGATTGGTTTGGGCCGACAACGATTTCACTGATCGGCGTATCGCTATAACAAAAAAAACGTACATGTGCGTTGTCGATATGGTTCATCACCGATGATCTGTTGCCAATGGCATATCGGAGATCAGCGTTTCATATGAATTCACGCCATATATATATATATATGCGCCCCGTCCCTTATCCTTCCACCGCCTTCTCGGTTCGGCCATCCATCCGATTGCCTGCGCCCTAGATCTACGGTGGGCGAGTCTGTTCCCTTCCAAACCCATCGATGATTAGCATCCAGGAGATGGGCGTTTTTCCCGTGCCACGTCACCCACCGTATTGGGTCCCACCGCTTACGTCATGCTGACGTCATCCGCCAAAAGAAAAGCACGCAAAGGCGAAATCGTTGCTTAGGAAGCCCGGAATGAAAATCTGAGGCAGTTTTCGATGCGCGATTAGCGCTTAGCGCTAATCGCGCATCGCCAAGAAAAATTGGCCAAAATGGAAAGCCTCAGTCCAGCGCAAGTCTGCAACAGTTATTTTTTCCTGAAAGAAAGCAGAAAGGAGCGAATTAACTAGTTAAAGAGTATCAGAGGAGATGAAGCCAAATTTCATGTCAAAGAATATCAGTGAAGCGGCAAAGAGTATCAGATCGACAATATCAAAGCAGGTGAACATTAAAAGCCTCCATCAAAGTCCAAGAATGCGGTGAAGCCACTTAAGACTCTCAGGTCACAGTTAATGCACATCAAAGCCACTCAAGAGCAATGGAGCAGAGACCAATGCGCAGTTATGATAAATGGCCAGTGCATAACAACAAAGAACACATTCCTACTCATTTTTGAGGCAGCTGCCCCAACACAGCACTTAGATAAATATTTCATGCATTTACTTCAAGATAAGATAAATTAAAGCACTCATTTCCCTCAGATCTGTTTAAGATCTGCTGTAATAAATATTTCTTAGATATTTTCTCTATATATACGACCCTCTGTATTGAGAAAAGGGGGGGAATGGTTGATTACTACACTCCAAGAGAGACTCGCTCTATATCTGATATGTTTTACTTAATCAAAGATTGATGAAAGCTTGGAGAATGGACTGTTTGATGTATTGTTGATGTCCATGAAGAGTGAATGAAGGAAATCTTGTGTTGCTTTTTGAATCAATAAGTGTTCCTTACCTCTGTTATTTCAATTTCACATATGCTCAAGTCACAGAATAAAAGTTTGGTTTAGAATTTGCTTACCTGCACTCTATGCTCAGTTTCTGTGGCTTCTTAATGTTTTCCTCTTTATTTAGGCATAAATATGGATTCCTTATGGCTCATATTTGCTTTATTTCACATATGAGTGACGGTTATCTAGGAATTCTTAGCTGCTCCTAGATAGGGCTCGTTCATCTTCCCTTTGCTAACCTGATTGAGAGATTCTTTGTTGCCTCTCATTTCTTAGCCTGCAATCCATCTTCATTTACCTCAAGTATTGTTTCATGAGTAGCTACCTTGCCCCTTTTTTCCTCTTGTGACCAAGAAAATGCACCAGCAGTCTTACTCCACGACTCCATGCCCAATGGTTTGAAACTTGTCACACTATGCATTGCCTCTCTACTTGAAAGTATCCTCTTTCCACCCAAACACAAACAAAACCCCTTGAACCCAATAACTAGCCTAAAATCATCATCAACAATGCTAAAATCATTAAAAGAGAGCCCTCTCTGATTGCAGGTGGGCTAGAACCTGTAATCCAAAGATTTGTTTGTGGTTACCTCGGCTGTATCCCTTTGAGGAGCTTAGGGACAAGCTGAGTGTTAACAGGTCACAATCCTTCAACTCAAAAAATACTTAGCTATCATGCATAGAAATTCTAAATCCTAATGACGTTGTAGGCCTCTTTATTTATACAATTGAAGTTGCCAACAACTTCCTTAAATCTAGGGAGGCTTGGCTCCCAATATTGATATTAACTAGTTCTTAGCTATCACTGGCTTGGCTTCCAATAATCCTCATGACTCGGTTGCCTACAACTCCGAGCTGGTGTGATTTGATTAAGGGATATTCAAGTGAGAGAGGATCTAATGAGGGAGATCCATCCTATAATCTCTCCTTCTTGTCTCATTCAAGTTCCTACACCGTAATTAGCCATAATTTTCTCCCAAAAACCTGCAATCAATGCACATTAGATCACTAGACATGACATCTTACTTTTACTCAACTCATTAAGAAAAATATAAATAAAACATGCAAATAATTATGTAAAGAGTTTAATTTAGTAATATTGGAGGTGTATTAAGGTCCATATATTTTACCCAATGATGAGCCTTATCACCTAGGTCGACGAGGCATCTAGATTCATCGCTATTTCCAACGCTTCAACGTGAGACCCAATCTTCTACTGAGATAACGACAATCTTAAGTGAGGTAACATCGAAGCTATATACCAGTCCCTAAGTTGTCCATCTAAAACATGAAGGTTTTCTTGAATCAGTAAGCACTTCAGTCACGAATCTATATCCTACGTAGACTCATCAACCCTCTCCTTCATCTTCTTGATTTCAGTCACACACTGAGCTTTCCAATTCGGCTTCGTAAATTCCACATTTAGCGCATCCTTTGTGTTAGCCAATGAAGCAGTTAGATCAGTTGTATTGTATCTTATTTACCAAGTAAGGGCTCTATCTTGCAGCACTGTAACTAGTTTCACTTTCTTCTTGTAATCATCATTGATCTGTTGCACTTTCCACACAGCCTTTGCGACAAAACAAAACTGCTCAGGATCCTCTGATACCTAACCCCTTAATATAGGAATTTTCATTGTATTTTCCATATTGAATAGTGGAGGTTGAGGTGGGGTTGGAGGTGGAGGTGTAGGTGTAGGTGTATGAGGTGAAGGTGAAGGGGGAGGTGGAGTGGATGGATGTGGAATTCTAGAAGTACTCTGAAATACTATCTGCACCCACCTTTGGGTGTACTAGGGATACTTCTTTCTTCTTCACTTTCAGACTCTCCCAATAAGGGATTGTATTCACTTTCGATGAATTTGTCTAGATCTACTTTGAAATGCTTTCCACTTCGTGTATATCTAGTCAGACCTCTCTTAAGAATTAAGGTAAAGGCATAATCCCCTTTCCACACAAATTCTATTTAATCCAAGTTTTTAGCAATTTTAGGTACTTACGTCTTGAACCTTTGAAGAATTGTCGTTTAGCTTTGGTAGTAGACACAGATGTATCTATTGCAAATTCAGTGACGAAACTGCCCAAGATACTATCAATATAGTAATCAACATCCCTTGCCACCTTATAATCAAAGCCTTCAAGACGTTTGAGTAATTATGGAGTCCACACAATAGGATCGTCATGCTTCCAAGTAGGTTCGCTATCCACTAATTTTGATATCCACTCATTTAATTCACAAGGGAATGTTGAAAAGAAAACTTTGTGTACTTATGTGTAGAGATTCCTCTGTAACAACTTTTCTTTTGACAAGCGTGGATTTTGATTCTCCTGAGCTACAGACTTGTGCATATTTGAATCTATCCACTTCTCGATTTCCTTCTTATTCGGTATCCACTTACGCCACACCACACATCCCTTAGATAGATCCTCGTCCTGGCAACGAAACCATTTGTTGGCTTGAGGGGGTTTGGACCTAGGTTCAAAGTTAGCTGCACTAACAAACAAAACCCTACACTACCGGCCTTTTCAGAAACAACCCACATAGTGCAGGTTGTAGTCTCACCCGAAGCAGTATTGGGCGATGCTAGAACCAAGCTTCTCCATCCAGAAGGCTATCTGATATGTGGTTAAGGGCATTTCTTTAGTTTTAGGCATGATTTGACATTCACGAACCCTTATTCATGAAATTTTTGAAATTAAAGTGATTTTCAGCTAAATAGAGCTATAAACTTCTCATAAATGTCTATTCAAGTGTAAAATCACATATAATAGTAGATCCAGATCTTCGTAGAGAAATAAATACGAAAATACAGATAGCTATCATTCAAGTGCACGTAAATACATAAAATACACAAGTATATCAAAATAGACACAAAATTTCTTCAAATATTCTTTATTACTTCATATCTTCCTTATATAAACTTTCCAAACCCTGTGCACACAGCTACAGGGGCCCGTTCACTTAGCTGCATACTTACCAAGGTCTCCACACACTCAGCTCTAGGAGCCTTCCCCTTTGCCAAAACACAGAAATATCGCACACACTCAAATCGCATTCTATTCATTCCTTCCCTAATGATTTCTTAGACTTGCTAAGACACCCTTTTATATGCTTTTTCCCATTACAATACCATGGTCCACAAACCATGGGCGGCATTGAGAAATGGCAACAAGAAATTCCAATTTAATTTGTCCTTGAATTAAACTAAGAATTAAAATCGATTTCTTCTCATAGATACTTGTAAATAGTTAATTAAGTTTAATTAACTTAATTAGCTCAGGAATTTCGAGTTGGAAATATTTCTATAGTCATGTATATGTTCTCCCTAAGTTTTAGGGTTCCAATATGAGTTTAAATTGAGTTGAAAATTATATCACCCAGTTTACTGAGTTAAGTTCAGTTAAATTAGTTCCAAACTATTTGTGGAACTAATAGAGGACTAACAGTCAGTTGGTGCACCAATGCATCCACTAGTGCTACTCTAGTTAATTGAATATTCCTTCAAGAGAAACTTATGCATGTAAGTTCAGAAAAAGATCCAGTTGAGACTAGAGTGTAGGGACAATGTACTATCAGTGGTATTATTTACTAGAGCGTAAATATCATGCATGCTTCAGAGATTGATCTTATGTTTGGAATGTGCAGTTTTGGAAGCATGAATTCCCTTTAAATATGAGCTATTCATCCTAGTAATTATGGAAGAGATTAGGAGCTTGGAGCACTGTAGAATTGGGTAAGTGTTGCCTAAGAGCTAGCTTGTGAGATGAGAGAGTTGAGCATACTTGTGCTGAATTGTTCTAGTGAGAGAAAGATTTCTATCTTCACTCATATTTTGATATATGCAATATATATAGTGAGGTTTTGAGCAGTGGATTTCCCCATATACATCTTGTGTTATGTGCCATTGTTTTATCTTCTTCTTGTTCATATTGTTTTCATCGATCTATTGGCTTCTACTAGTTGAAAGTAGAAGTATATTCTTATACCATGCTTTAGTACATCGCATGAGCTTGTGAATCTACAAGATTTTCTACATCGTATCAGAGCTGAGAACAATATACTAGAGGATATTTTGAAGTTTTGAGTTTGGGTTATAGGTGAAATTCGAATTTGCAATACATCATTAAGGATCGGAAGATGGTGTTCTATGGTTTCCGGCTCGAGTATGCCTTGGAAGGTAGCTAAAATTTTATAGCCTGGAGGGAAAGAATGGAGTTTGTGCTAGAGGATCATGGCTTGAAGCAATTCATTAATAAACAACAATATCATATGCACAGAATTTGGTCGAATGGAAGAAGTGTGTGGTGAAGGTGAGGTGGATAATCCTTGAGGGAGTTCGAGACCACATTGTCTCGAGTCTCCATGGAAAGGAAACTTCGTATGTTATGTGGAAAACATTGACAAACTTGTATCAAAACAACAGTGATCAAAGGATGTTGGCACTGAAGGAGAAACTTCAAAAAATCAAAATGGAGAAAGGTGAGACTATTCCAAAATACTTGACCAAGTTCACTCAATGTAGCGATGAACTTGGAAGTTTTGGAATCAAGATAGCCAAGGATGATATGGTGATTCTTGCTCTTCTAGGATGCTGAAAGATTTGGAATAGTTATCAGGACTTTGTTATTGGTCTGGAGAAGCTACCCGATTGGAAACGACTATGGTCGGATTTGATGCAGGAGGAGATCAGGAGGAACACCAGGGATGGCTCTTCATGAAAGACTAATGATGAAGAGAATTTTGCCTTATCGATTACGGTGAAGAAGGGGAAAGGGAAAGCTTCACATTCCAAATCAGATTCTTATCATGGAGGTAAGAAGAAATACATGATTAAAGTTAAGTGCTTTCATTGTCATGACCTGAGCCATTTTGCTACAAATTGTCCACTCAACAAGTCCAAGAAGAATTCCTCGGGAGGAGCGGAGGGTGAGGCTTTGGCCTCTCAATTCGAATTGGAATTTTCCCTCATTGCATGCATGGTGTCATCAATCATGGGAATTGTATGGTACTTAGACAGTGGAGCTTCATTCCACATGACTAGCAACAAAGAGTTATTCAGTGACCTCGAGGAGAAAGATATCCATATGCATATCAAGATGGGTGACAACGGGAAGTACAGTGTTACTGGATTGGGCACGATTACTTTCCAGATTGATCATGGGGCTCCACTCACCTTGATTAATGTTATGTATGTTCCCAAGTTGAAGAAGAACTTGGTGTCCATTGCCATGCTTGAGGATAGAGGCTATAATGTGATCTTCTTGAAAGGAAAGGCGTTCCTTCGACACATAACCATGGTTCAAGTAAACAAGATAGGGATTCAAGTGAAGAATCTCTATAAGATGGATGTAGAGGAGTGTATTTATTTGAGCACAAAAGAAGAAAGGGTGCACAACCAAGATGTTATTGAGTTGTGGCACAGGTGATTGGGCCACTTGCATCATGAAGCTTTGAAGATATTGCAGTAGATCTCTACTAGTCTTCCCAAAGCTATGCTTGAGCAAGTTGATACATGAAAGGGGTGTACTTTGTGAAAATACACCAAGTGTTTCCTTTCACGATAGATACAATCGAGTAGAGGCTATTCTAGAGCAATTCCATTTAGGTGTGTGTGGACCATTATTGACAGCATCCATGAGAAAACACAGGTATTATGTTGTATTTGTTGATGAATATTCTCGTAAATGTTGGATATTTTTGATGTAGAAAAAAGGATCAAACTTTCACAAAGTTTTGTGAATTTAAAGAATTGGTGGAGAAAGAGTAGGGAAAGAAGGTTAAATCTCTATGAAGTGATAACAGTCTTGAGTATGTATCAAACAAGTTTAAGAACTTCTGTGTAGCGGAAACATTAAACAAGGGTTTACGACATCCCATAACCCTCAGCAGAATGGGGTGGCCGAAAGGAAGAAGAAAAGCATATTAGGGCAATGACGGCGATGTTGCATGATCATGGCCTACCACTACACTTATGGGTTGAGGCATTCAACACAACAATTTATGTTCAAAATCATAGCCCACATCATATACTTGAGATGAAGACACTAGAGGAGGCTTATTCCGGTAAGAGGCAAAATGTTGGTCACTTTAGGATTTTTAGTTCATCGGTATATTTCCATGTGAATAAATATGCATAGAAGAAGCTTGAGATGATAGCGAAGTTGGGGATATTTGTGGGGTACACTGATACACCTCAGAACTATGGGGTGTACTTGCCAACCAACAAGATGGCAGTGGTTCGCAGGGATGCCAGTTTCAATGAGGAGAAGGCCATGTGAGTTTCCCTTGAGAGGGAGATTGATCTACATGCATATGAGGAGCTTTTAGCTCCTACGGTTGAGGAACCTCAAATTGATGTGGAGCAGTGACATGCAAAGGATCTGGGAGTGGAGACATCCACTCAAGCAGAGTCTTCCAGAGAGGGAAGAAAGCACACCAGAGAGGGTGAAAGTTTGTTGGATGATGCACAGGAGAATGTGGGAGCACCACTTCTCAGCATAGGAAAAGGAGGTCACCTGAGAGGTACATTGTATACATGGCTCTTATGGGCAAATGTGTTGCAATAGAGCCATCTTCCTTTAAGGAAGTAGTGTAGCATCTAGTTTGGGTTGATGCTGTGGTGGAGGAGTATGACTCCATAGTTCGTAATAGTATTTTGGATGTGGTCCTGAGACCATAGGACAATTCAATGGTGATATCTCATTGGCTTTACAAGGTAAAGCAAGCTGTAGATGGTAGTGTGGAGAAGCATAAGGCTAGATTTGTGGCCCGTGGCTTTTCAGAGGTAGAGGGGGTTGACTATGATGAGACCTTTGCTTCTATTTCAAGGTACTCATCAATCATATTTATATTAGCACTATCAGAAAAAATGGGTTGGAAGATACATAAGATGGATGTGAAGATAACCTTCCTTAATGGCACACTTGAGGAAGGGGTGTACATAGAGCAGCTTGAAGGTTTTGATACCTTTGACCATGAGTCACATGTGTACTGGCTCAAGAGAGCATTATATGGGCTGAATAAAGCACCTCGTTCTTGGTACACTAGGATAGATAGTTACTTCATCGGGTTGGGCTTCATGAAGTGTGAAGCGGATGTGAACCTATACCACATAGTGGTGGAGGGTAATCTGTTGATTATGTTATTTTATGTTGATGATCTTGTACTGATAGGTAATGATCAGTTGATCAAGTCTTGCAAGGAGGATCTTTCTAGAGGGTTTGAGATGAAGGACACAGGGCTCATGCATTACTTTCTTGGCATGGAGGTATGGCAGGGATATAGGGAGTTTTTTGTGTCTCAGGGCAAGTATGCCAATGAGATACTCAGGACATTCTGCATGGAGAGAAAAAACCCGTGGAGACTCCTCTAGCAAGTAACTGGAGAAAGGAAGATGCTACTTCGGGAGAGGTAGTGGAAGCTACTGTTACAAGAAGCTTGTGGGTTCACTCATGTACTTGGTGAACCAATGACTGTATATGTACTATGCAATTAACCAACTTATTCAAGTGATGGTTAGGCCTACTAAGTTATATTGGAAGGTGGAAGAGAATGTGTTGAGATACCTCATTGGCACTTCTCAATATGAATTATGTTACAAACAGATAGAAGGAGTGAAGCTTCAAGGCTTCACCGATGAATATTGGGCAGGGATTTCATCCAAAAGGAAGGGCACATCAGGAGGGATCTTCTGTATTGGGTTAGAGGTAGTTTCTTGGTACAACACGAAATAGAGATAGTTTGCACTTAGTTTAGTAGAGGCAGAGTACATGGTTGCGAGTCAGGCAACATGTGAGGCCATCTGGATGAGGAATATCCTGGTTGGTTTATTTGGTCAACAGATGGATCCAACTATGATTATTGCACGATAATTAGAGTTGTATCAAACTCTCTAAAAATCTAGTTTTTTATGATTGGTCCAAGCATATTGATATTTGATATCATCATCTCAGAGATTGTGTATTGAGGTGGATTATGTTGTTAGAGTATATTCCCATGGAGGAGCAAGATGCTAAAATTTTGGCAAAGGCATTGTCAAGATGTAAATTTGAGTTTCACATAGATAGCATTGGGGTAGCTGATAATCCCTTTTTTATTGAGAGGGAGTGTTGAGAAATGGAAACAAGAAATTCCAGTTTAATTTGTGCTTGAATTAAACCGAGAATTAAAATTGAATCTATTCTTATAACAACTTGTAAATAGTTAATTAATTTTAATTAAATTTATTAGCATACGAATTTGGAGTTGGAAGTCTTTTTGTAGTCATGTATATGTTCTCCCTAAGTTTTAGGGGTCCTGTATGAGTTTAAATTGAGTTGGAAATTAGATCACTCAGTTCACCAAGTTATGTTCAGTTAAATTAGTTCCAAACGGTTTGTGGAACTAATAGAGGACTAACAATCAGTTGGTGCACTAACACATCCACTAGTGCTACTCTAGTTAACTGAAGATTCCCTCATGAGAAACTCATGCATGTCAGTTCAGAGAAAGGCCTAGTTGAGACTAGAGTGTAGGGACAATGTACTATCAGTGGTATTATTTACTAGAGTGTAAATATCATGCATGCATAAGAGATTGATCCTATGTTTGGATTGTGCAATTTTGGAAGAATTAATTCCCTTTAAATAAGAGCTATGTATCCTAGGAATTACACAAGAGATTAGGAGCTTGGAGAGTTACAAAATTGGCTAAGTGATGGCCAAGAGCTAGCTTGTGTGTTGAGAAAGTTGACCATACTTGTGTGGAATTTTTCTAGTGAGAACAAGCTTTGTATCTTCACTCAGATTAATGATATATGAAATACAGATGGCGACGTTTTGAGTAGTGGATTTCCCCAGATACATCTTATGTTATGTGCTATTGATTTATCTTCTTCTTGTTCATATTTTTTTCATTGATCTATTCGCTTCCACTGGTTGAAAGTAGAATTAGATTCTTGTCTTGTGCTTTAGTACATTTCTTGATCTTGTGAATCTACAAGATTTTCTATAGGCGGCTCTCAAACAATACACAAATAAAGGGCTTTGACCTTCCTAAGCCCCTTGACTCTTAGTGACCTATGCTACTCGTGCTCTGCTCCTCAAAATGTGGAGACATAATATTTTAACAAAACTTAACCCAGGGTACTTCGCCCCAATAGACATACATGCAAGGGCAAATCAAAAAATCTTAATCCCCTTGAAGGTTCCTCAACATGGTCACTCTGAGGTTTACCTTCAAGTGACTCATAAGCACCTTTCGACACCATTTGTAATACATGTAAATCACTCTACCATAACCAGTGAAGTGGTGTCAATCACTCCACCAGGTCTGATATGATCTGATGCTTAACTCCTTTGTTAGGGGAGCTTCCCAGAGCCAAAATAAAAGAAATGGATTTACTACCTTGTTAGTGTGAAATTTCTTAGAAGGTATATGAAAAATACTTCGCTTGAGTCACTAGGTGACAAGTGACCCTAACAACAATTTGATCACTGCTTACGATTCAGATCTTCAATAAAAATGGAAAAACCTGCAACAAACCATATGTGATGCATAATAGCAAACAAAAATAAAGATATATAATGCGATAACCCAAATGGAAATATTTTAATTGAATTATTTATTGAAAACAACTAGTGAAGGAGATCTAAAAAAAAGTTTGTAAATCCCCCTCTTTGGGATCATACATTTGATGTCCTTGATGCTTCAATAATTGATCTTCTCTCTCAATATGTGAAAAACCAAAATCTATGTGAAGAACTCAAATGGGAGCTCAAAAGAAAAGAGATGATAATGGTGACGATGATAATGATCATGGTGAAGAATGAATGGAAAACCCTCCTATTTATAACAAAGTATTGAGTTAATTTTGAAAATGGAGAATAATAAAATAGTATTGACCAAATCAAGATCTAACCGCTAGAAATAATTTATTATATTTATTTGAGATGGAAAAGATATTTAAAATTGTTAAATATATTTATTTAAAAATCATTAACAAATAAAATGATTTATTAATTATTTCGCAAGGATTAAAAATGGCGTGAAACTGAAATAATTATTAAAGAGCGATTTAAAAATTATTACAATAATATAAATATGAAATAATAAATAAATAGTTATTTATTTAATTATTGCTAGGGGATTTAGTCAAATGTGACAAGGAATAATTATTTAAACAATGATTAATAAGTATTCATAGAGAAAATTAAATAAATAATGATTTATCTAATTATTCTCGTGGGTTTTAATTATTTAAATCATAAAATAATTTAATAAAAGTGGTTTACTAAATTATTTTCCACAGTGAAAGTGATTTTACTACGATAAAATTAATCCTACATGGTGTATTTTGATCTGCCTAGTTACAAATGGCTAGGTGATCATTTTTTGGTGATAACAGATTGCCCCCCAACATATGAGTGTTAAGAGAAAATCAGATGACCAAAATACATTGTAGGTTACACTTCCACGAGACACCAAAGGGGAGTCAAAGAGAGAGAGAGAGAGAGAGAGAGAGAGAGAGAACTAAAGAAATGCAAGGACGAACAAATAATGGAGGGGTGAGACCTACTAAACTGATAAAAGTCTCCGTTTATGTGGGAGTACATGATCTCAAATGAGGTGGGGGATGCATACCCATACTCACCAAGATAACTGCGTACAAAGAATAATGATGATCCCAACAATGTGGGACTGAGCTACAAAGTACATGCTGCATGATACAATGGCATCAATGGGCCAGAAAATAATATAATGGATCCCATATACATAATGCACCTAGAAAAACATAGGCTAGGACTGAATACAATAACATATGATTACATGAGAAGTAATCCCCCTCAAGCTAACATGGTGAGGGGGGATCGCAAAGAAAGAAGCCATGTTGAATAGGAAATGGATCTGAAGATCTGAATGGATCATCTAAAGGAGACATATGCATTGTGGGCGCTATAAGCGACGGAAACCAAACCCATCACATCTACGGAATTGCATCTAAGGTTGGATCAACATTTGTTGTCATTCGAGCATCTGGGGGGCTACTTGAAGGGACACCCCCTCATGAGGTCTAAAACATCTCACCACACCTGGGAATCACTGGGACAATTGTCTAGATCATTGAACCATCAAGTGTACAAATCTTAATTGTGTGATAAGGAGCTGGTGTCGAGCACATGAGAAACAACCAATTCAAAGGGCAATGATGATTCCCTTTGCCTGATCTGAGGCAATGAACAAAAATGGAAGCTCGAACCAAGATACACCACCCTCTATACCACACTTCTGAAATGAATGTGTTGCGGTCAACAGAAGAGGGCCCACCAAAGTTAAGGCAATAAGGAATCCTTAACAAAGGCATGAGGACTCGTAGTAGAGCGACTGATGGACTAACACCAGGGATGATGATGGAAGGGAATAAGATGGGCGGTGAACTAATGAATTCCCTTGTCAAAGCATGATAAGTATGGTTGACCTGGAAGCAACTGACTCGATTCCAGAGGGGATGATCCATGACTCAAACAAGGGTTTGAAAAAGACATAGTAGTAGATATGGAGGCCAAATATGTGCTGATCAGTGGTTGTCATTGATGTCAACCTAAGCAGCACAAGGGGCTACCCCAATATTACATGGGAATTTTGACTTGAAAGATTACTATATTATAATTCAAGGATCTTCTATATGGATTATAATCATTGAGATGTTTCCATTGATATATGGCATGCCAGGTAACTCTTCATGGTTTGAGATATTCATGTTTGAAGTTAGTAACCCCATTCAATGGGCTAAAACCCTAAGGGGTTGTGGCATGGCACCCATAATTGGTTGTGGTCATTGAATAGTCAATAATTAATAGTAAAAAAATTTCTCCTAAAGTCCCTCCAATGTTCAATTGTTGAGGACCCTCTCAACTCAAGACATTCATATAAATAATGACCCTCATAGCCTCCTCTAGTAGGGATTTTGTGGCTTAAAACAAGTCATCGTGGAATTTTCTCTATAATTTTTTTTTTGCAAAGCTTAAAATTCTAAAATTTAAACCCATTTGAGCTAAAACTTTGATGAACCTCTTGACTGGATCTCAGATCTTGGTTCGCTATATTTTTGGAGATATTATTTGAGGAAGTTAGGGTTTTTGCAGGCTCTTGAATTCCATGTCAAGTAGGTGACGTTGGGAAAATCGTCATAAATTTCTCTTTGAGAATTGGATTCAAATTTCATAAATAGTTACAAAAATAGGATGGACTATAGTTTGTTGATTAGCATTGTCAGGGCCGAAGGTCACCATAGTGACACATGGAAATTCATACAAATTTGCTCTACTAAACCAGTCTATAATCAGGTCATCATGGGAGATTGGGCATAACTATTTCTTGAAGAATCCAATCTTGATCAGACATGTGGGGTTGGAAATAGGGCACATAAGTCTACCATAGGATGAAATTGTAGACTCTAGAGATCCGCAATTACATAGATATAATAAATTTAATATTGAGATCTTGGAAGGAAACAAAAAGCATGCATTCAAGGATCACTGCAGTAAGGACCACATATCAACTGTCAAGGGTAAGTCTCCTACAAAAAGGTATGTATGATTAATGTTTACATTTTAATTTTGAATATCATCACTGACATATGTTTTTGCAGGACAACGTAAGTATATACATGGTCTCGGTTATATCTCTATGTCTCTAAATGCCACAGTTAGTTTTTTGGATGTCCTATTCTTGATACTACACATTTGATGCTATATATTATTGATGCTACACCAAGTCTACTAAATTTATATGATGATGATAACTTAATATCACCTATCAACGAACTATACCCAGGAGCGCGGAGCGGTAGGCGATTAGGGTTTCTGTGAGGAACCCTCTGGTTCTGCAACCTTTGTCACGACAGACCTGCAAGGCTCTGCCCGCTGATCACATTTGCAGCCCAGTCAGTAAGCAGCCGCGATAAAGGGGAATAGTCAGTCCGTCGTATGTCAGCCGCCAAGGGGGGGGCCTCTGCCCCTCCCCCAAATCACGCCGATTCGAAACAGAAGGGACCTGTTGAAGCATCAGCGGAAGATCAAACGGATATCCCAGAGGAAAACACCATTCCCAGAGGTGATGGAACGGAACAGGGGGAAAAACACCCAGCCAGATCAACCACATGCAAACCTGTGGCGGCAGTCATCCCTACGGTGGAATTTCCCAGTCACATGATTAACGCCAGAATTCAATATATGAGGGACCATGCTCTAATCGACAAGTTCATTGGCATCTGGCCAACGGAAAGAGCTCTCAGTAGCTGGATAAACACAAAATGGGCTCCAAAGGGACACATATCTCTCCACCTCGGCCCTAAAGGTTTCTTCACCGTGGTCTTTAACTGTCTGGAAGACTGAAATCGGATCCTAGATGGAGGGCCCTATTTTTTCAACTCAGCAGGCCTGTATCTCCGAGCTTGGATAGAACGATTTAATCTGGATAAGGAAGACCTCAGCTATGCTCCAGTCTGAATCCGGCTCTATTCGCTACCCTGGGAATACTGGGAAGAAACATCTCTGAAAGAAATAGGAAACAAGCTAGGGGAGTTCATCAAAGCGGCAGAAGACACAAAGTACTGCAGATTCACTTCCTATGCTCGCATATGCGTTTACGTGGATCTCAAACAACCTTTGCCAGACAAGGTAAGATTCAGGCATGAAGATTCTGAATGGATACAAATGATCGACTATGAACATGTTCCATTTAGATGTAGAAAATGTCATAATCTAGGGCATCTCTTCAGAGACTGCCCTCTAAATAGGAATATGAACTCTAGCACAAATGCCGATACTCAGGAAAAGGATGGATTCACCAAAGTGGTTAATCGCAAGAGAAGCAACAAAAATCCCTCTGCCAGCAACCGATCAGATCTAGCCAATAAATCCAAATCCCCAAAGCCCAATAGTTTCGAAGTCTTAGCTAATTTGGAAACTCAAGATCAAGCTCAAGAAATGCAAAAAGTCAAAGAACTAGTCCGCGAGTTACCAGAGGGACCTCCGCAACAGCCACAGGAGTCTTACCCAACAAAAACGAACATCCCTCAAGCTGATCCGCTAGTAGACGCCTCTCAAGAAATGGAAACGGACGTCCCAGAATCAAGCTCCAAGTTACTAAAAGAGACAGAGGTAATCCTCCTAGAGATCCAGTTAATGGAAGAAGATTCGGAAAATATCGATATAGGAGAACTCGATATTCTCAGTCTGGAATTAGCATGCAAGACAGGTAACTTTGATAAAATCCCAGAGAAACAACTGGACAAACTAGAAGAAGTCCTGCAAAAATCCCACAAGAAACACTCTCTTGGTGTGCAAACAGGAAGCCAATGGGATGGCAAATTCATCACGAAAGACAGTAAGAAAAGGGGAAGAAAAACAACCCTGGAAAGGACCATAAAAATTGGCGAAGTGCTAGTGGAGTCAGGTCGTTATGCGAAGCTGACCAAGTACTTTAATCTCCATCCCAACCCTTCTCGATGAAGCTGATCTCCTGGAATAAAAGAGGGCTCAATAGCCCCAGAAAAGTAAGACTCCTAAAAAACATGCTCATGCAGGAAAAACCCAATATTCTCTTTGTACAAGAAACAAAATGCAACATGCAAGCTTTGGAAAAAATAGCAAAAAAGGTATGGCCAGGAGGGCAGGTTATAGCAGTGGATGCTCAAGGCGCCTCTGGAGGCTTGGCGATCCTCTAGGACTCAAGAGTGATTCAACTCAACAATATTCATGCCAACAAAAACTTCATGCAAGCTACCTTCCACCTGATTGGCACCAACACCCACGGTCATCTTACCAATGTTTATTTTCCTCAAGATTCTCATCAAAAAGCAGAGATTTTGGATCATCTTTCTACCCTCAACTCCAACAGACTTCACCCTCTTTAGATCACAGGGGGAGACTTCAACATGATAGTAAGAATGGAAGAAAAGCAAGGAGGCAGAGATAATGGTATCAGAGACGGGCATCTACTCAAAGATTTCATCAAATTGAACTGGCTCATTGATCTCCAATCAAATAATGGCCTCTTCACCTAGACCAATAAAAGAGATGGAAGCCAACATATAGCCTCCAGATTAGACCGTTTCCTAGTTTCGGATAACGCGCCTTACTTGGGAGGAGATATTATTGCTTCAATCCTGCCAATTTCAGGATCGGATCACTGGCCCATTGCACTCCAATGGCAGCGACCAGGTAATTCAACTAAACGTCCTTTTCGCTTTGAGAATTTTTGGCTAACTCATCCAGATTTTAAGGACTTTGTCAGAAAAACATGGGTCAAATATAAGCCCATGGGAGAATCCAAAATGGCCAACTTTCAACAAAAATTGAAATTCCTCAAAAAAAAATCAAGCACTGGAATCACACTATTTTTGGCAACATCTTCAAGGCCAAGGATGCTCTCAATCAGGAAATGAAATCCATCCAGCAGAGGATCATCAGTGAAGGGCGCTCAGAGGATCTAGCAAAACGGGAACAGGGCATTGAGGAGCAAATCCTACACAGAGCTCAGCAGGAGGAGATTCTCTGGCGGCAAAAATCATGAATCAGATGGCTCAAGGAGGGTGAAAAGAACACCAAGTTCTTTCACAAAAGTACAGTGCAACGCAAAATGCATAATGTCATCTCCCACATCCACGATGACCAAGGCGAAAGAATAGAAACGCATGCAGGTATAGAAGAGAACTTTCTTAGATACCTCAAGAAAGTGCACCAAGAACCAAGCATCAACCGAGCTCCAGCAATTGATACAATTATGCAGCAGATTCCCAAATTAATCACAGATGAGCATAATGTCTTTCTTCTTCAGCCGATCCTCCTACATGAAGTGGACAACGCCGTCAAACAACTAAAAGCAGGTAAAGCCCCTGGCCCTGATGGGTTTACCTCGGACTTCTTTCACCATTTTTGGGATCTCATCCAAATAGAAGTTTGGCAATTGGTTAAAGAATATCGTGCTCTAAGATGGATGTACCAAGGATTGAATGCTATGTTCTTGGCTCTCATCCCCAAATCAGAGGAAGCGAGCACGCCTGACAAATACCGTCCAATCGCTATGTGCAACATCATTTACAAAATCGTTTCAAAGGTCATCGCCACTCGGTTGAAACCTCTGCTCCCTCTCATCATCTCGCCAGAGCAATCTAGGTATGTGGAAGGGCATCAGATTACCGACAGAATTATTCTCACTCATGAGATAATTCACTCTTTGAAGCTCACCAAAAAGCCAGGTATGTTACTAAAAATAGATCTATCTAAAGCCTTTGACAGCATTAGTTGGCAATATATCCAAAAAATTCTCATTGCTTTTGGCTTTGACCCTTCATGGACCAGATGGATCCTTAGCCTCTTGACTTCTACCTTCTACTCTATACTCATCAATGGCATCCCGTCAGATACTTTCCGCCCCTCCCGGGGAATTAGGCAAGGAGACCCTCTCTCCCCTTTCCTCTTTGTCATAATTGCTGAAGGTCTAGGCCGCTGCCTTAAGTCTGCCAACATCAATAGACATCTGAAGGGCCTTTCATTTAACGACTCCCCCTCCTTCACCCATCAGCAATTCATGGACGATAATATGCTCTATGGGCATCCTTCTGTCCAGGAAGCTCGTATCTTCAAAGACATTTTGTCCTCTTTCTCGGATGCCTCGAGAGCCCTTATCAATAAAGTCAAGTCCCAAATTTTCTTTTTCAATACCCCTGTAGCCACCCAAAGATCCATTGCCCGCATTCTAGGATTCACAATTGCAAACCTCCCTTCTAAATATTTGGGCGCTCCCCTAATCTCCTTTGCCCTCAAGCACTCCTCCTGGAAAGACCTTTTAGAAAAGCTTGAAGCGAAACTCTTCCTCTGGACCCACCAAGCCCTAAATTTGGCCAACAGAGTTATTCTCATCAAGGTGGTTCTTCAATCCATGCCTCTGTACCTTTTCTCCCTCTTAGCAGCGCCTAAATGGGTTCTCAAGGCAATCCGGAACCTTCAGCGCAATTTTCTTTGGGGCAGCTCAGGCCTCAACAGGAAATGGGCACTTGTCAAATGGGAAAGAGTCTGCCTCCCTAAAAAATCTGGCAGAATTGGAATCAGAGATCCTAAACACAGCAACACAGTAATAGGTGCCAAATTATGGTGGCAATGGTTGGCTCACCCAACTACTCCATGGGCCTCCCTGTGGACAGCTAAATACGCAAGTAACAGCCCTATGGAAGATAGAATCCGTATGACAGAACTCAGCACTAGATCCATCATATGGAACTCATCCATCCAGCACAGAAATCTAATACAACAACACAGTTTTTGGGAAATCAAAAGTGGAGACATAGCACGATTTTGGGACGACTCCTGGCAGCAATTCCCAAAAATTGCAGAAATTATGCAGGACCTCCCTATCCCTCCACAAAGACCCCAACACCCGGCAACGGTTAATCAATTCTGGGATACTTCGTCTGCCCACAAATACAGAAAATGGAAGAGGAGCGATCACATCATCAGAGGAGAAGAGTATGAAGATACCCGACTAAAGCTAGCTGATGAACTAAAAAAACAGAAAATTCCTATATCAACAGGAGCAGACATTCTCAGATGGGGATATGAAGAGAAAGGGACCTTCTCGGCCAGAGAGGCCTATAAAATTATAACCAACGACAAACTCATCAAGGATAACTTATGGGATAGGATTTGGAGCCCTTCACTTTGGCCTAAAGTATCCACTTTCCTCTGGCTCCTCTCTCATAACAGGATTCTCACATGGGACAACCTCCGGAAAAGAAGTTTCTCTGGCCCTTCAATCTGTCCAAACTGCAAGCACGCAGAAGAAACAGCCATCCACTTACTGAAAACGTGCCACTGGGGCAAGAGACTACGGGAAAAGGCAATCTTCAGATGTCAAAGAGATGATAGGGTGCAGGGGGATCTCAATGCCACACTACGCAACTGGAATCAGGCACCTTATCATAGCAAGCTTCTGAATTCTCTTTGGCAAATCATTCCAGGTCTCCTCATGTGGAATATCTGGAAAGAGAGAAACAGAAGGTTATTCAAAGGCCAAACTCAAACTCTGGAACAGATTTGGACGCTTATGCATAAAAACATAAAGGAATCTCTCTCCATCCAAGAATGGGCAGCCGAGGAGTTTCCCACAGATCCTCAAGAAAAATCAATCTGGGATAATTGGCAAATCTCTTTGCCCCTCAACCCCAATGCTTCCAAGCACCTCCCCAACAAACTCAAAAAATCTACAAGATGGTCTCCTCCTTCGCGCAATGTTTTTAAACTCAACTTTGATGGGGCCTCAAAGGGCAACCCAGGACAATCTGAATATAGAGGGGCCTTCAAGGATTTCCAAGGCACCCCTCATCTCATTTACACAGGCAACAAGGGATGGGATACCAACAACTCAGCGGAATTGGAAGGTCTATGGCAGGGCCTTATTCTGGCCAAAAATCACAATCTCTTCCACCTCATCATTGAAGGAGACTCCCAAATCATAATCAATATGGTTACAAAACTTCTCCAAGGAGCTCCAATCCATAAAGTTAGCAACAGTTGGAGAATGGCGCAAAGATTGGAACTTCTCAGAAATTGGCTTTCTCAAAACCCGACAATCTCCTTCCAACACACACTCAGAGAAGGAAACAGACTGGTGGACTTCCTAGCTAATGTTGGAGTGGATTTGGAGATAGATCACTATTCAGGTCCAACACTCACCGCAGTAACAGAGGAACAACTAAAAGAATTTAAAAATTCAGTGGAGCATGATCGGCCTCATCAGCAGGCAGTTCACCCGGATGTGGGTATCTATTCCAGCATTGAATAGGTGTTACCATGAGGCATGCGCAGCCAGCAGCTGGCACGCACTCAAGGTGGAGGGCAAAGCCGAAGGCAAGCCGCCATAAATCCCAACAACAGGTTATTTACTGCCTTTCAATGCAGGGCCATGTCAAGCGTACCAAGGTGCAGTCTTATGGAATGGAGTGCCTGGACGAATTGCTATTTCACCAGGCTCAGCTCGGAAATTATGTCAAGGGATCGGGTTCAGGGCAATGCGCCTTCATCTATGCTAGTTGGTTCAGTCCTGGTCGAGGGGAAGGTCCCGAGCACTTCTGTCCCCAGAGGCAGCCTGGGACTCTTCGCTACGCTGTTATGCCAAGCACAGCTGCAGAGAATTCCCATTTGTCGTCTGTTACTTTCGACAATAACAGTCGAATTCACTGTTTTGTGTCGCAATTTCAAGCCTGTGCAAGACTTGGGACCGTTCTGGATGTCATAAGTCTTTCTTGGTCTATTTGGGAAGCCTGGGTGTGCTATCGAGTCGTGGCTTTTGGGCGTCCTCATCGGTCTGTTTGGGAAGCTTGGGTGGGATTTCGAGTTGTGGCTCTCGTCTGGTCTCAGTCTAGCTTTCGTCCATTTTGTGATAGCTTCCCTTTAACTCTGTTTCCTCAATCTTACTATTCCAAAATGCGACCCCGTTTGTGTGGTAAGCCTAGATGCGGTAGTTCGGCTGGTCCTCGAGGAGGGCGGGGAGGGAGGGGCGCCCCTGTTCCTGAACCTCGCCGCATTTCCCCAATGGCCACAGTTGCACCCTCCTCGCCTCCTTCTGAGGACTCTGGCCAATCCTTCACCAGTTCTCTGCACTCCGCCCGCTTCTATTTCCAAAGCCAGCTTGACAAGCCGGTCATTTCCACCCTGGTCACAGTTATTTTCTCCGAAGAAGCTACAGTTCCGGCTAGTTCAAAGGCCGCCTCCTCAGAGCACTCTCCCTCTAGGACAACCAGCTCTTCAAAGAGCCGCTTGGTGGAGGCACATTTGGAGGTCTCTACAGAGACGCAGATTAAGGTAAACGAGGAAGAGAGCCCGCCACAGCAAAGTGCTCCCCAGGTGCAGCACAACGACCCCGAGCCAGAGACGGAGTCCAAGACTGAAAATGAGCACTTCACTAAGAACATCTTACATTTGGTTCTTCCGCCTGGAAGAACTGCGACGGATGTGGAGGACAATGTCATGGTTGAGTGGATTAATCTTTCGCCTGCCCCAGAAGTGGTTGGAAAACAGGACAATGAAGAATTCAAGTAAGTTTTTTTCTCCTTTTTTGACCGCTCAAGAAGGAAATTCAGTTTTGTTGATCAGCGACTTCGGGTTTAAAGATCGAGCATCGTCTCCAGACGGTCGTCTTCCTAACGCGAAACCTCCTCATGGACCTCCTTTTTTGTCTACCAGTCACAATTTCCATTTTCATGTTGTCTAATTTTGCCAGACAGAGGTCTAAGCAGTTTTTTACAGACTCTGGTCTTCATTGTAAGCATATTTTGCAAAACTACTATGAGCGAGGTAGAGCTACAGCTCCCTCAGAGGTTTATCCTCTCTGTACATATTTTTCTTCCTTTTTAATATAATTAGCACAGTCTTTACCGAGAAAAAAAAAATTATATGATGTTGTAAGTTCACGTTACTTATCTTGTCATATTTGATAGAATGGTATCAGTCATTTGACTTAGAACTTAGTCCATCACAAGTCTAGGGTCTATCATCAATTTTTATTGTATATATCTTTACGTCAGCTTTGGATATAGTCTTGCATAGATTCTAGGCATATATCAAGAGTGGGAGTCTTTGTCTAGTGCTGCAACAAGTCAAAAACAAAAGCGACAAGAACACTTCAGGCAGAAGAATATTCAAGTACAATTTCAAGCAAGAATTCAAGAGCGGAAGTATCAAATCAAAGAAAGCATTGCAATGAGACATCTTTGAAGACATGACAACCATCTGTATATTGTGATGAAGTTTCAAGGCCAAGAGTCATCATTGTAAAGTTGTAAAAGACTCATTTGTAAAGGTTTCATCATTGGAAGAGTCATTATTGTAAAAGAGTCAATCTTCCTAGAGTCAAAAAGGCATTATTGGGAGGTATAGGAGTCTTTGTTTGGATGATGTCATGGTTGGGTTGCAAGTCATAGTTTGATTGGGTGTTTGGTCAAATCATTGTAAATCATATTATATCATGGATCATTGTCCCTAGTACATGAGTACACACTTTTATATTTAATTTTTGTCTTTATAGGGTGGTAGGGTGGTGCTAGGCTGGTGGATGAAGTCGCCTACAGGTTGGAGCCTCTGAACACTTCAGTGTGGTAGGTTGGTCTAAGATGTTGGGGCATCCATTCAGTTGATTACTGAAGAAGCCAGGGCATTGGGGTGTCCTTCTAGTGGGAGCCGAAGAAAAATGCTTTTCTAGACTTCTAGGAAGTTGTTGCTTTCATTTCAATTGGGGCTAAAGATTAAAGAATTTATTAGAAAAGCGTTCGATGGTATTTTACCCAGAGGGGGTTTTCCACCTAAACTTCTTTTGCCTATTGTGTTCTTTTATTTATTGTTATTACTGCATAAACATTAATAATAATTGAATATTAAGTAATGCTCTAAAAATATTTAAAAGTGCTAATTGCTAAGGAATATTGATTCACCCCCCTCTCAATATTTCCAACAATAAGAATATAATGCGATGGATGTGACATGGAAATGTATGGAACACTATAATTGGACTCAAGGGAACTTGGAACATATGCCATAGATACAAGGGTGACTCATCTCGGATGCTCTGAACAAGGGTGTGTTGGGAATATTACTGAGAGGGGGTGAATCAGTATTTACAAATCAATAACTTTTCATTTCCATAATTATATTTACATACGCTACTTCAGTGAAGGGAACACACATGCGCATGCAACTGTTCTTAAGGAAACCAACATATATCCAGTGAACTTATGATTCAGTTAATTCATCATATGTTGATATTTAATCAATGCATCAATACTTTATTTAAACATTAAACACTAACCATGTGCAGTAATAACATAATAACCCATCACACATAAGCAACACATATGAACACAAGATTTAAGGTGGAAACCCAATGCGGGAGAAAAACCACCTACTGTTGTTGTCTCTGTCTTCCTTTAATATAAAGAATAAACTATTTACAATCTTGTACTGGTGCAGGCTCATCCCAGTATGCAGGCACCCACCTACAGAAGGCTACAACCTTCTCTTGTTTTCCAGCTTCTATTCGAAGGGAGCTACAACCCCTAACTCTTGTACTAGACAATGTGTTTACTAGTACATAGGCGCTGGCCCACAGAAGGCTACAACTTTCACTTGTTCTCTAGCTGCAACTTGAAGGGAGCTCCAATCCCCCGATCAAATCACCAGCCACTACTGGCAGGAAACTTTGAATTCCTCACTGAAGGTTCCAACCATCGGCATCCTCTAGGGACCATGTGCCATGAATTTTCAGACTAGATACTCCTGGTACACAACATTACAATATGTAGGCCACGTTTGATCAAATTTTCATACTGGACCCATTAGTAACAATGAAGCTCAAAATCAATCACCACTGCAATACAACCATGAAATACATTTGCATCAACCAATCGCTGAAACCCAATCATCAATCTATTATATAACTGAATCAATCAATCACTGAAACCTCTGACATGCTGAATCAAACAATCAGTGAACCTCTGACATATTGAATCAAACAATCACTGAATCACTGAACCTCTGACATAAATAAATAAACTATTCATTCAAACTTAACCAAATTCAACCAATCAACTAGAACAGACAGATCATTGTAACCAGTACACAAATCTGAACCCAAAACACTACATCAACAACCAGAACCAATTGTAAGCTCAAAAATCATGTGTCAAAATGTATATGCTCCTTCAATGAAGCCAACCTACATGTATGCACAACTTCCCTTAGCCCAACCTGCATATACTCTAAAGATACTAAATCATAAAACCTCTGAACCACAAACTATACCAATTAGTGACATTCTAAAGATCTACTATCAATTTACAGATCTCTAAATAGATAGCAGCAAGGATCACCCTTCTTACTCAATCAATCAACCAATTAGACACAAACTCTTTATGCATTCAGTTTTACTTTCAGATCTAAGAAGACTTCATTGACAGATAGCAGTAAAACAGAAGCACTAATCTGATAGATCAGTTATCCCTGAAAATCAAGCTTTTCTTTTGCAAACGCTACTTAGAAGAGATGAACCAACATGTATAGGCACCTTCACCAAAGCAATCCAGCGTATAGATCTACAAATATTTACTTCTAACATTGTTGCGATTCCAGACTTCAGACATACCCATATCATCACATATAAAGGATAAAACAAGTGTTAGCAATCAGATCTAGCCAATCCATTATCAGATCACATAATGATAAGTCATTATGATCCTGATCCATCATTAGGTCTCATCCATCATCAAACACTTAGGTGCATACTTAGTTCAGATCGAGCAACGCATCAGAAAACCATAACATGCATATTCTCTTTTTTTTAGTCAAACACTTCATAAGATATTCATTATTTCCTCTCTTAGCCCTTTGATCTTCTCCTCCTTATATAGTTTTAGCCTTTCTCAATACCTCATATGAAAACAACACTTATAGCCTGTGGTATTCTTAGACGTGATCAAATAACATTACTTCACTCAATATTGTGGGCTAATACCATGGTATTAACCCTTGGTATTCTTTCACCTTAATTTCCTTAATATTTCATCCCATATGTGCTTTTTCCTCTATGAAAGTGCATGCATATGTATATGCTCTATTTTTATTGTGAACCCATAAGTACACGCTCTTTTTGTATAGTGAACCCATGTATACAACTTAACATACCTGAAAATGCCCTTTTTCTTCAACTTCTTGATTTTGATCTATAGTCCTTTGTTCCTCCATCCTATTCTTTTGTACCATTACTTTGTTCCCTTCGAATAGAACTGTTATAATGTGATTTTCCATTGTACATTACTTCTAAACTAATTCATTTGAACTGCCCTACATTTTGTTACATCTATAAACACAACTGTCATGCATTCTGTCACATCTGATATCTCTCCTATAGATTCATCTAGTTACGTAGATTCATCTAGTTATCATATACAAGTGAATTGTTCTGCTACAAGTGGGTTGCCATCAAGTACAACACATGTATCATAATGCCAACAATCTCCTCCTTTGGACTTGATGGAAACCATGTTGGTTTTGATTACTATAAGATGTAGAAATTGTTAGATATAACAAACAACACCAAAATACTTTCCCCCTTTGACATCAAGGGAAAAGGGTGGACAAGATACTCTCCCCCATTGACATCAAGGGTAAAGCGCTGACCAAAATGAATACTTTCATATCTGAATAGTTGGATATGAACATTGATCATGCTCCCCCTAGGCACATGTTGAATTATCTGATTAAACTCCCCCTTTTTATATGTTGAGATGCACTATACCATTCATGCTCCCCCTGAGCACATGCAGAGTCTGCAAAAATATTATCCAAAGGAATAACATGACTCTATAACTGAACTATGTGAGTATGACCTTCCTATCACCAATGACTCATACATACATCAATCTCCCAACCAAGTGGGGATATATCAATTGTTTATACATGACTGATATATAGCAATTATTACATCAGCATTTCCATGCATAGTGGGGGTACAAATTACATCATATGACCGGAAAGGACTCATTAAAAGACTACGATAGATAGAGACATATTACAAGCCTTTATATGACCTTTACATCAAATGATATACACGAAATTTATAACAAATACCAAAGATATAAACAAGACCATGATAGTCATCAACAAATATCATACGCCATATATGATTTGCACCATAAGCATCTGTCAACAACATCCAGAATAGCAACCTGTATGTGTCCATCATTATTTCCCAAGATATCACAATGTAATATCATCAACCTATGACAAAGTATGCTACATATAGATATCAACTCATCCTCTTGATCTCATCAAGATCAACTTGCTCTATTTCCTTAGCAGAAAGAGCCCTATCATAACCTTCCATGAATCAACTAATCATTCACATCATATCGTATGTATGTGAAAAAACCATAGCCATTATCTATGATCATAACATCATGAACAAGAACTACATGATCTTTCCACAAGAACCCTCAATATATCAACCATGTATCATCGCTAGGAAACATCCCACATCTGATAAGCATCAACCATGATAATCAACATATGTGAGTATCAAACCTATCATCATAAAGTAATAAGGAATCATCATTATGTGACTAAGTAAGCCATGTATCTGAATATCCATGTCTTCAAATAGCTATTTCTTCATGAGACTTGCAGTAACACCATTCTCTTGGCCAACCAACAATATTTATCAGTATGCAACTTAAGTAATCATCCATGTAACCAATAATATGTATCTAGAAAACCATGAGATATTAGTCATTTGTCAAGATTTCATGATACCATCAGCAACAACAATCCTCAATCATGTGAGAGCCAAGAACTAGAGGAATCCTCATCCATAACTGCACCATATGAAGTTTATGCATCTTCGAAGGTATGATGACAACAACATAAAAGAAATGACACTTATCACATAATGAAGTTGTATACTCAAGTTTTGTTCCTCTCCTTGTCCTTATGAAGATCATCATGTAAGCAACATACCATATATGCATCATAAAAAAGAGTCATCCAAAATCATCCATAAATTTGATCTGAATAATAACTATGTGGCTCAAGAAATATAAGTATCATCTAAGATTTCATCATGGGAAACTTATGACTGTAGCATAGCACGATGTATCATTTAAACACTTCAACAACATAAGAATTCTCACCATTGATAAAAATTGTTATGTACCAAATACTTATAAACATAATGCCAACAATGCATTATTAGAAGCATAGAATTCTCCCCCTAAACATGTGCCACCTGTCCACTGTCAGATCTGATCATTGCATATATCAATAAGGGTCATCAAGGAATCATCATCAAATAGTTATACATCAGGTCATCAACAACTTATGAGGGTCAAAAGTACTTCTAAAGAACTTCCACACACTGTAGTCATCAATAATCAAGACAAAAAAGATAATTGATAATTTTCTAAACCATATCAGATCATTTTTCTGTATGTCCCATTGCTTCTTCATCAAACCAACATATACGCAATTGTGCAGCTTCAAACCCGCGTATGTATGCGACTTGTCTTCATGATAACTGCGTATGAGAATTAGAACACTAAAATTTCATACTTCTAGTTCTTGCTAAGTCTATTCTATCTGCATAGTGAGATATGCCACATATTTCTAATCGTACTTCCTTCTTCTTCCATACCTTGGAGTGCGATGATGTTTGCTCCTTTTGGTATGTTGGCCAAAATTTTCTCTTGCATTATTTTTCTATATGCCCAAACTTGTTACAATCATAACATATTATATGTTTCATATTCCCTCTATAGCAGTTAATGGCTTTGTGACCAAACATATTCCCAGTAAAACAATATCCCTTAAAGTACCTAGAAGTTGATGATCTTTCTGTGTGACGGTTATTAGCTTGAACCATTCCACTTCTTCATCTTGTTGCAACATGCCCAAAATTATGACATCTAAAACATTCAACAATATTCATTAGAGGAAAGAATCGATTAGCACTTCCATGGTTAGGAATAAATGATTTTCTTTGAAGACTTTCTTTCCTTAGTTGTTGATGGGGTTGACCTCTTATCTCCTTGTTGAGCATCTCAGATTTTGCACTAGATTTCCTTGCTTCAATTTGTGATCTAGATTCACCTTTAACAGTTTCATGAAAACAAAGACCACATTTTATGGCAGGAGACCTTTGAATACTAAGAATATCATCCAAAATCTTAGTACTATCTGGAAATCGTAAAAGTTTATCATTTTCTTATAATTTACCTTTTAGGATATTTACCTCAACCTAATATTTCTCTTCCTTTTCAAGATACTACTTCTTCATGATTTCTTCAACTTTTCTTCCTTCTTCCACATGTTTCCTTAATTTGAGAACTTGATTTTCTTGTTCTTCAAATGCTTGGAGTAGTTCTTCATTCTTCTTATTTGAATTTTGAGATATTCTTTTACAGAAACTATCACACCTTCAATACATTCACAGTAGTTGGTTCTTTCTAAAGTTCCTTGGTTGTTGTGTCCTTTTCCTTCATTTCATTTGTTAATGATGTCACTTCATCCTGCAACCTTTGACATTGATCTTCCTTTTCTTTGTATTGCTTTCTTACTTTGTTTCCTTCCTCCAACTGGGATTTTAATCTGGTAACTTCCTTTTTGTAGGCACATTCCCTTTTATCAATTAGATCCTTTTGATCTCTAATTGTGTCTGTGACTTTTTTAAATTCTCCCTCTATTTGATTTCTTTCTCTTTCACCCATAAGAGAAAATTCAGTTGTTTCGTTGTCACATTCATTATCTTCAAATGAATAGAGAAATGTATCACCAGAGGACAACAAATTTGTACCTGATAATTATTTTACTTGTTCATCTTCACTCTGAGGTGATTCTAAATCTCAGGAGTTGCTTCCATATAATGGCCAATAGTCTCTTACACTGTCACAGTTCCCTCGAGATGTCTTCTTCTTTTGAGGTGCTTTCTTCTTTAGCTTCTTTCCCATTGTTTCTATGGATCTCCTTCAAGCGGTCAAGCTTCTGCCAAAGGACCCACTCCGATACCAATTTTTGGGAATAATACTAAAAGGAGGGGTGAATCAATATTTACAAATCAATAATTTTTCATTTCCATAATCATATTTACATACACTACTTCAGTGAAGGGAACTTACGTGCGCACACAACTACTCTTAAGGCAACCAATGTATATCCAGTCAACTTATGATTCAGTTAATTCATAATATGTTGATCTTTAATCAGTGCATCAGTACATTATTTAAACATTAAATAGTAACCATGGGCATTGTCTCTATCTTCTTTTAATATAAAGGATAAAATATTTACAATCTTGTATTGGTGTAGGCTCATACCAGTATGTAGGCACCCACCTGTAGAAGGCTACAACCTTCTCTCATTTTCCGGCTTCTACTGGAAGGGAGCTACAACCCCCTAGCTTTTGTACCAACTAATGTGTTTACTAGTACATAGGCTTCAGCCTATAGAAGGATACAACTTTCACTCGTTCTCTAGCTACTACTGGAAGGGAGCTCCATCCTCGTGATCAAATCACCAGCCACTACTAGAAAGAAGCTTCAACTTCCTCACTGAACGTTCCAACCCTCAACATCCTCTAGGGACCATGATTCATGAATTTTCAGACTGGAACCATCAGTAACAATGAAGCTCAAAATCAATCACCACTGTAATAAAAGCCATCAAATACATTTGCATCAACCAATCACTGAAACCCAATCATCAATCTCTGATATAACTAAATCAATCAATCACTGAAACCTCTGAAATACTGAATCAAACAATTACTGAACCTCTGACATACTGAATCAAACAATCATTTAATCGCTGAACCTCTGACACAACTGAATCAACCATTCATTCAAACTTAGTAAAATTCAACCAATCAACTGGAACAAATAGATCACTATAACCAGTACACAAATCAAAACCCAAAACACTACATCAACAACCAAAGCCAATTGTAAACTCAAAAATCATGTGTCAGAATGTATATGCTCCTTCAATGAAGCCAACCTGCATGTATACACAACTTCCCTTAGCCCAACCTGCGTATACCTCTAAAGATATTGAATCATAAAACCTCTGAACCACAAACTATACCAATCAGTGACATTCTAAAGATCTACTGTCAATTTACAGAGCTCTAAATAGACAGCAGCAAGGATCACCCTTCGTACTAAATCAATCAATCAATAAAACACAAACTCTTTATGCATTCAGTTTTACTTTCAGATCTAAGAAGACTTCATTGACAGATAGTAGGGAAAAAGAAGCACTGATCTGATAGATCAGTTATCCCTAAACATGAAGCTTTTCTTTTGCATACACTACTTGGAATAGCCAAACTAGCATGTATACACACCTTCACCAAAGAAAAATAGCGTATAGATCTGCAAATGCTTACTTATAACTTTTTTGCAATTCCAAACTTTAGACATACCCATATCATCACATATAAATGATAATGCGTTCGTTATCAATCAGATCTAGCCGATCCATTATCAGATCACATAATGATAAGTCATTATAATCCTGATGCATCATTAGATCTTATCCATCATCAAACAATTAGGTGCATACTTAGTTCAGATCAAGCAAGGCATCAGAAACCCATAACATGCATATTCTCTTTTTCTTAGTCAAACACTTCATAAGATATTCATTATTTCTTCTCTTAGCCCTTTGATCTTCTCTTCCTTATATAGTTTTAGCCTTTCTCAATACTTCGGATCGAAACAACACTTAAAGCCTATGGTATTCTTAGACGAGATCAAATAACATTACTTCGCTCAATATTGTGGGCTAATCCCATGGTATTAACCCTTCGTATTCTTTCACCTTAATTTCCTTAATATTTCATCCCATACACGCTTTTTCCTCTATGAAAGTGTGTGCATATGTATACACTCTATCTATACAGTGAACCCACGTGTACATGTTCTTTTTGTACAGTGAACCCGCGTATACAACTTAACATACTTGAAAATGTCCTTTTTCTTCAAATTCTTGATTTTGATCTGTATTCCTTTATTCCTTCATCCTATCCTTTTGTACCATTACTTTGTTCCCTTTGAATAGAACTATTATAATGTGATTTGCCATTGTACATTACTTCTAAACTGATTCATTTGAACTACCATGCATTTTGTTACATCTGTAAACACAGCTAACATGCATTCTATCACATTTGATATCAAGTACAACACATGTATCATAATGCCAACAATCTCCCCCTTTGGACTTGATGGAAACCATGTTGGTGTTGATTACTATAAGATGTAGAAATTGTTAGAGATAACAAGCAACACCAAAATATTCTCCCCCTTTGACATCAAGGGCAAAGGGTGGACCAAGATACTCTCCCCCTTTTGTATCAAGGGTAAAGGGCTGACCAAAATGAAGACTTTCATATCTGAATAGCTAGATATGAACATTGATCATGCTCCCCCTAGGCACATGTTGAATTATCTAATTAAACTCCCCCTTTGTATATGTTGAGATGCACTATACCGTCCATGATCCCCCTGAGCGCATGCAGAATCTGCAAAAATATTATCCAAAGGAATAACATGACTCTATAACTCAACTATGTGAGTATGACCTCCCTATCACTAATGACTCATACATACATCAAACTCCCAACCAAGTGGGGATATACCAATTGTTTATACATGACTGAAATATAGCAATTATTACATCATCCTTTCCATGCATAATGGGGGTACAAATTACATCATATGACCAGAAAGGACTCATTAAAAGACTACGAGAGACAAAGACATATTATGGGCCTTTATATGACCTTTACATCTAATGATATACATGAAATTCATAACAAATACCAAAGATATAAACAAGACCATGATAGTCATCAGCAACTATCATACACCATAAGCATCTATCAAAAACATCTAGACTAGCAACCTGTATATGTCCATCATCAGTTCCCAAGATATGACAATGTAATATCATCAATGTGTGACAAAGTATGTTGTATATAGATATCAACTCATCCTCTTGATATCATCAAGATCAACTTGATCTATTTCCTTAGTATAAAGAGCCTTATCATAATCTTCCATGAATCAAATAATCATTCACATCATATCGTATGTATGTGAAAAAACCATAGTCATTATCTATGATCATAACATCATGAACAAGAACTGCATGATCTTTCCACAAGAACCCTCAATATATCAACCATGTATCATCACTAGGAAACACCCCACATCTGATAAGCATCAACCACGATAATCAACATATGTGAGTATCAAACCTGTCATCATAAAGTAAGAAGGCATCATCATTATGTGACTAAGTAAGCCATGTCTTTGAATACCCATGTCTTCAAATAGCTATGTCTTCATGAGACCTGCAATAACACCATTCTCTTGGCCAATCAACAATATTTAACAGTATGCAACTTAAGTAATCATCCATGTATCCAACATAATGTGTATCCAACAATATGTATTTAGAAAACCATGAGCTCATAGTCATTTGTCAAGCTTTCGTGATACCATAAGAAAAACAATCCTCAATGACAGCAACATAAAAGAAATTACGCTTATCAAATAATGAAGTTGTGTACTCAAGCTTTGTTCTTCTCCTTGTCCTTATGAAGATCATCATGTAAGCAACATACCATATATGCATCATCAGAAAGATTCATCCACAATCATCCATAAATTTGATCTAAATAATAACTATGTGGCTCAAGAAATATATGTATCATCTAAGATTTCATCATGGAAAACTTATGACTGTAGCATAGCATGATGTATCATTTAAACACTTCAAGAACATAAGCATTCTCACCATTGATAACAATTGTTATGTACTAAAGACTTCTAAATATAATTCCAACAATGCATGATTAGAAGCATAGCATATTCTCCCCCTGAACCTGTGCCACCAGTTCACTATTAGATCTGATCATTGCATATATCAGTAAGGGTCATCAAGGAATCATCATCAACTAGTTATACATCAGGTCATCAACAACTTATGAGGGTAAAAAGTACTTCTAAAGAACATCCACACACTGTAGTCATCAATAATCAAGACAAAAAAGATAATTGATAATTATCTAAACCATATTAGATCATTTTTCTAAGTCTGTCCCACTGCTTCTTCATCAAACCAACATATACGTCATTGTCCAGCTTCGAACTCGTGTATATACGTGACTTGTCTTCATGATAAATGCATATGATAATTAGAACACTGAAATTTCATACTTCTAGTTCCTCCTGAATCCATTCTATCTGCATAGTGAACTATGCCACATATTTCTGGTCGTACTTCCTTCTTCTTCCATACCTTGGAGTGCGATGATGTTTTCTCCTTTTGGTATCTTGGCCAAAATTTTCTCTTTCATTATTTTTCTATATGCCCAAACTTGTTACAAGCATAACATATTATATGTTTCATATTCCCTCTATAGCAGTTAATGGCTTTGTGACCAAACATACTGCAAGAAAAACAATATCCCTTAAAGTACCTAGAAGCTGATGATCTTTCTATGTGACGGTTATTAGCTTGAACCATTCCACTTCTGCATCTTGCTACAACATGTCCAAAATTATGACATCTAAAACATTCAACATTATTCATTATAGTAAAGAATTGATTAGCACTTCCATGGTTAGGAGTAAATGATTTTCTTTGAAGACTTTCTTTCCTTAGTTGTTGATGGGGTTGACCTCTTATCTCCTTGTTGAGCATTTCAGATTTTGCACTAGAGTTCCTTGCTTCAGTTTGTGAGCTAGATTCACCTTTAACAGTTTCATGAAAACAAAGACCAGATTTGATGGCAGGAGACCTTTGACTACTAAGAATATCATCCAAAATATTAGTACTATCTTGAAATAGTAAAAGTTTATCATTTTCTTCTAATTTACCTTTTAGGATATTTACCTCAACCTGATATTTCTCTTCCTTTTCAAGATACTAATTCTTCATGATTTCTTCAGCTTTTCTTCCTTCTTCCACATGTTTCCTTAATTCAAGAAATTCATTTTCTTGTTCTTCAAATACTTGGAGTAGTTCTTCATTCTTCTTATTTGAATTTTTGAGAGATTCTTTTAGAGAAACGATCACACCTTCAAGACATTCACAGTAGCTTGTTCTTTCTAAAAGTTCCCTAGTTTTTGTGTCCTTTTCCTTCACTTCATTTCTCAATGATGTCACTTCATCCTGCAGCCTTTGACAGTGATCTTCCTTTTCTTTGCATTGCCTTCTTACTTTGTGTCCTTCCTCCAAATGGGTTTTTAATCTAGTAAATTCCTTTTTGTAGGCACATCCCCTTTTATCAATTAGATCCTTTTGATCTCTAATTGCATCTGTGAGTTTTTTAAATTTTGCCTCTATTTGATTTCTTTCTCTTTCACCCATAAGAGAAAATTTAGTTGTCTCGTTGTCACATTCATTATCTTCAAATGAATAGAGAAATGTATCACCAGAGGACAACAAATTCATACCTGATAATTCTTTTACTTGTTCATCTTCATTCTGAGGTGCTTCTAAATCTGAGGAGTTGCTTCTACATAATGACAAATCCTCTCTTCCACTATCACAGTTCCCTTGAGATGTCTTCTTCTTTTGAGGTTCTTTATTCTTTAGCTTCTTTCCCATTGTTTCTACGAATCTCCTTCAAGCGATCAAGCTTCTGCCAAAGGACCTGTTCCAATACCAATTGTTGGGAATAATAATGAGGAGGGGGGGTGAATCAGTATTTACAAATCAATAATTTTTTATTTCCATAATCATATTTACATACGCTACTTCAGTCAAGGGAACTCACGTGTGCACACAACTATTCTTAAGGCAACCAACATATATCCAGTGAACTTATGATTAATTTAATTCATAATATGTTGATCTTTAATTAGTGCTTCAGTACTTTATTTAAACATTAAATAATACCCATGTGCATTAATAACAAAATAACCCATCACACATAAGAAACACACATTAACACCAAGATTTAAAGTGGAAACCCAATGCGGGAGAAAAACCACCTACTGATGTTGTCCCTGTCTTCTTTTAATATAAAGAATAAAATATTTACAATATTGTACTTATGCAGGCTCATACTAGTACACAGGCACCCACCTATAGAAGTCTACAACCTTCTCTCATTTTCTAGCTTCTACTAGAAGGGAGTTACAACCCCCTAGCTCTTGTACTAGCCAATGTGTTTACTAGTACATAGGCACCGGAGTACAGAAGGCTACAACCTTCACTCGTTCTCTAGTTGCTACTGGAAGGGAGCTCCAACCCCCTGATCAAATCACCAACCACTGCTGGAAGGAAGCTTCAACTTCCTCACTGAAGGTTCCAACCCTCAGCATCCTCCGAGGACCATGTTTTATGAATTTTCAGACTAGAGCCATCAATAACAATGAAGCTCAAAATCAATCATCACTACAATAAAAACCATCAAATACATCTATATCAACCAATCACTGAAACCCAATCATCAATCTCTTATATAAATGAATCAATCAATGACTGAAACCTCTGACATACTAAATCAAACAATCACTGAACCTCTAACATACTAAATCAAACAATCACTGAATCACTAAACCTCTGACACAACTGAATTAACCATTCATTCAAACTTAATCAAATTCAACCAATCAACTGGAATAGACAGATCATTGTAACCAGTACGCAAATCAGAACCCAAAACACTGCATCAACAACCAGAACCAACTGTAACCTCAAAAATCATGTGTCAGAATGTATATGCTCCTTTAATGAAGCCAACCTGCGTGTATATGCAACTTCCCTTAGCCCAATCAGTGAAATTATGAAGATCTACTGTCAATTTACAGAGTTCTAAATAGATAGTAGCAAGGATCACCCTTCTTACTCAATCAATCAATCAATCAGACACAAACTCTTTATGCATTCAGTTTTACTTTCAGATCTAAGAAGACTTCATTAACAGACAGCAGTAAAACAACAACACTGATATGATAGATCAGTTATCCCTGAACATTAATCTTTTGTTTTTCATGCACTACTTGGAAGAGATGAACTAGCGGGTATAGGCACCTTCATCAAAGAAAACTAGCTTATAGATATGAAAATACTTACTTATAACTTTGTTGCAATTCTAGACTTTAGACATACCCATATCATCACATATAAAAGATAAATTGTGCATCAACACTCAGATCTAACCAGTCCATTATCAGATCACATAATGATAAGTCATTATGATCCTGATCCATCATTATATCTCACCCATCATCAAACACTTAGGTGCATACTTAGTTCAGATCAAGCAAGGCATCAGACACCCATAACATGCATATTTGATTCTTTTTAATCAAACACTTCATAAGGTATTCATTATTTCTACTCTTAGCCCTTTGATCTTCTCCTCCTTATATAGTTTTAGACTTTCTCAATACCTCGGATCAAAACAACACTTAGAGCATGTGGTATTCTTAGGTGGGATCAAATAATTGTTACTCTGCTCAATATTGTGGGCTAATACCATGGTATTGACCCTTGGTATTCTTTCACCTTAATTTCCTTAATTTTTTATCCCATACATGCTTTTTCTCTATGAAAGTGTGTGCATACATATATGCTCTGTTTGTACAGTGAGCCCGTGTGTACACGCTCTTTTTGTACAGTGAACCCTCGTATATAACTTAACATACCTGAAAATGTCCTTTTTCTTCAACTTCTTGATTCTGATATGTAGTCCTTTGTTCCTTCATCCTATTCTTTTGTACCATTACTTTGTTCCATTTGAATAGACCTGTTATAATGTGATTTTCCATTGTACATTACTTCTAAATTGATTCCTTTGAACTGCTCTGCATTTTGTCACATCTGTAAACACAACTACGATGCATTCTGTCACATCTGATCTTTCCTGTAGATTCATCTGGTTACGTGGATTCATCTAGTTACGTAGATTCATCTAGTTACCATATACAAGTGAGTTGTTCCACTACAAGTGGGTTGCCATCAAGTACAACACATGTATCATAATGCCAACAGGGTGACTCGATGATGTCTTCAAATGGGGGAGGCCCGAACGAGACAATGAAAACATGAGTAAATGATGGTTACTCATGATGAAAATCAACACTTGAGTCAACCAATGCAAAGGTAACGCAGTATCACAGTACGGGTGGCTCAAATGAACAAATTTTGTTTTAATAGGTGCCAAAGTGAGACCTCATGGAAAACATGGCTTCCTCGTGAAGTGTCAAATTACCAAAAAAAAAATGAGATACCCATTATAGAACTCAGTGAGAGATTTCCAATGGTGTTGATGTTTCATTAAATGAAGCTATGGTTTGGTTGTAATGGGAAATACAAAAACTAGTGGTATTCATATACAAGGGCATTTTTCCCCCAAGTCCAATTCAGTTTCATAGTGAGTTGTGGAGAATTTGGAGAGGAGGAGAAAGCCCTAAATATTGTGGAGATCATAGCAGAAAAATTGACCGTCAGAATCAAGATCTGCAAGTTGAAGGTAGGTGGCCTAACCTTCCTCATCATTTTTGGTTGATCAGATTTTCAGATTAGGGCTTTAGTTCACTATGGAGGACCCCTTCTCATCCTCATGATTGCAACACACTTTTGGGGGCTTGTTCTATGCTCTGGAGTGCATGAACTGGTCCCACAATTGCGTCCAACGTATTTTTGACGGATAAAACAACATTCTGGGTTGAGAGGATTGGCTGGATTAGTGGTCTGCTGTGAGATGAAGTTAAGTACTAGACATGCATTCCTTTGACTCTAGACTGAAAAAACATAATGGTATTTTGTTGGTATGGCAAAGCTGAAGGTATCATGGTGAGAATGAGATTTGGGGGAATCAAGTTGTGTGAGGGGTGTTGGTAGGATATTACATGTTGAAGTTCTTAGAGAACCTTATGATGATGGCTAGTGAGCGCTGACTGTCAAGGATAGTGAGTTATTGGGACCCAGATCATGAGGCCTTTATAGTACAAGGGCGTAGAATTGAGATCATGATCCAAGAAATATTTTTTTTATAGGATTTCCCCCCTTGGGGGTGGTAGGGGAGATACATCCAGTGCTACCTCATGGGAGGCATATAGGTGAGTTTGTTGATCACCACTGTGTACCAGATAATTGTGCAAAGGAAACAACCATACAGATCAGTGACATCGAGAGGCTTGAGACACAAGCTACAACTGCAACACTGTTGTGGATCTTGGGTAGTCATACCTTCCACCATATCACTAGAGGGTAGATGATGCTAGTGGAGAGTGTGTTGGGAGGGACCTACTATGGGTGGGCCTAGATGATGTTGTCATCATTGAAACGACAATTAACACTATGCAGACAAAGGATCAATGATAATTGTTCATTTTGGATAGTGTTATGCTCACTCTTCTTTGAGAATATCCCCATTATTTGACCTCATGTACAAATCCATGATGGGGGGCCACAAGATCCCAAGATGCACTGCTAAGGGTAGCTACGAAGATGCGGTGGAGGAGGGGGAGTAGGACGAGTGCTCCGACTTGAGTTTTTTTCTCAATGGGACCAGATGCCACTATACATAGATGAATATCCATATAGTGGCATGAACTATTAGGGGGATCTTGACTTTCCACTTCCGTCGGGATGAGCATGGGGTCCAAATGGTAAGTGAAAGTTGTTATATATCTTATGCATTTATAGGTTAAGAAATATGTGTATATGTTACTAATTTTTAAACTTTGTGGTATGTAGATATAGCACTGGTGAGGCTTGAAGGATACATGGGATGAGCCGCAGCTCCAGGGGATGTAGATTATGGTGGGGCGACATCATAACAGATATCAAGGAGTGCTGCTCAATTAGAGAATCTCCGACGTAGATTTGACGTGCTATTAACCGGGGTGATAGAGCATGGGTGGCATGAGCTAGAATATCGATATACAGATGAGTGCACTATTCTTCCCTGAGAATAGCGAGGAATCACATGGCGCACTGCTATGGTTGATCATGCAGTACAAGATCTACAGGCTAATGGGATGGAGCCGTTGGCTCGGCAGCCTCTAGATGATAATTATTAGGCATAGGGACATTGTGTGTACAATATAGGGCATATTAATGGACCAACATTTAATTCTCAATCTGGGAGTTCATGAACTTCGAGGCACAACACTGGAAATGCTAGAGAGAGACTTCAATAACATGCAAAACAAAACCCTATTTGTGTAGAAACTGCTCACACATTTTGATTCCTACACTATTCAATTCATGCACTCAAAATATTCATTAGAAGCAAAACCATAAATGTTGAAAACACCAATCATGTAGTTCTGTCAATAATTGTAAACAAACCCTAATTATTGGAAACTTGAAAAGTAAACCTAATTAAGAGAAAATCTCAAATGTTTGTAAATTAAGAAGTAAACCCCAACTAGTAATTAATTGGAAACAGGAGTATTAACCAAGAAAATGTAAATACTATCTAAACCTTAAGAAATCTAAGCTCTACTAATTCCAAACATGAATTTTAAATTTAAATGAAACCACTATTCAAGTTCCTACTTTAAATCCTCTTTCCTCTCAATTCTAAGTGTGAGAAAAAAGAATCAAAATCACTCCACTCTGTATGTAAAAAAGAAATTGAGAGTATGACACAAATTTACCTTCAAACACTATCAAGCAATCAGGTGCACAAATTATAAAATCAATTGAGGCATACATAAATAGAATCAACCTCACTCAAAATGATTGTTTTCTCAAACCCTAGAACACATTTTGACAAGGGATCCCTTCAAACCAAACTTCAGAAACTAAATACAGTGACCAAACTCTTGCAAAAGAAATGTCAAAAGAAAAATATCATATATTTAACTAATGGATCCAACAAGACCATAGGTGATAGTTTCTTCCTGCAAAACCTATTCTTGCACTCAATGTGTATCAACCATCACAAGTACATGATCTCTCAAATGTGTATCATTGTTCAAATACTCAAATGCACAACAAAATCATTAATAGTGACCAAAAATGAAAATGAATAATCAAATCAAATAAGCATACCTTGTTATCATGTCAATGGACCAAGTAACACTCTTACTTACAATTGTATTGAATAAAAATTCCAAAGTACTTTCCAGGATGACTAGGGTTGTTAATGTTGTATGAGACTTAAGGTTGGATGAGTGTAAATAAGATATCAACAAAAATTATCTTACTCCTTGTTATAGTTTATAAACCCAAATCCAAGCAATAGAGTTTCTTGGCTCACACACATATTAGTAAGGTATTGAAGCAACCAGTGTCACAACAAAAGAACCAAACCTTTTTCTACATACAAAATAGGGTATTATTATAGCATAATCATTCTTTGGATCACATGGTTTAAATAGGTGAAAAGTTTGAAAATAATATCACCCTTTTTAACATAAATCCTTCATATATGAGTTCTCGATTAAACATAAGTCAAAGTGCATTCAGTATAAAGAAAAAAAATGTAAAACTTGGCATCCACCAATCTGTCAAACCAACCAAAGAATCTCATTTTTAACACACCTTTGCAAGAATAATATATACACCAACTTAGTAGATCTGCAAATTGACACATAGAGTATGCAACTAGAGGGATTTGGAGATGGTCAGGTGGGCCCTACAAGTCCATCTCTCACCCCTTTTAAATAATAAATTCAACTACAGAGCTACAGTGATCATCGAATGCACAAGAAATAAAAGAGGAACCTCACATTGAAAGTTTTGTATTAAAAATTTAGCCTTTTACATCCTAAGCCATTTGCTCCAGCTGTAGACTGACAATATAGAGTTAAAATAACATCCCCTCCCCACACAGGTCATGGATAAGCATTTTATAAAATCTACAAGGCAAATTTTGGCTCTAATAACCATTTTTCTTAATTCTGGAAAAATACATATTTTTAACAAATTGGCCTAAAAGATATTTGTGTATCTTTATAACCATGGCGAGTTTTGCAAAATTGTTTGGAGGAAACCTAATTGTCATGTTTGAAATGAAACCTCTCTTCTATTCTTCTCATTCAACTTCATTTCCTCGTAAATCGTGCCCAAATTTGATTGTTTGGCTACATTTGCAAATCTGGGCAAGATCCTAGAATTATGGAAAAACAATGTTTTTTTATTAAACTCCCTCAAAGAACCTCGTGTAAATTTTAGAGAAATACGAATCTTGGAAAATGGTTTTGGGTATAGAAAATCTGTTATACTGGTAAAAAAACCCATATTTTCATATTTCCTAGATTCACATCGATATTCACGAAAATCGAGGTCAAACTTGAAAGTTTTGAAATAATGCGAATTTTGAGCAGAATTGTTAATTCGCTTCTAGAGATCCACACATGCGACTTGGGTGCAATCCAACTCATGGGAATGTGCTATAAAATCATTTTCGATAATAAACATATTCAATTTTCCCTGAAAGTGTGTCGAGATGTCGAAACCCCAAATTGGTTGCTCCCCGGTGCAAGAATGCTGCTCTTTAGAGTAGGAATAGGTCAATGAAAGATCAGACCACCTCTGATTGTCAAAAAGGATCCAAGATCATTCCAAGTGCATGTTTGTACTACTAGCTAACATTTTCCTTTTTGGAAAGTTTGAATGATGAAGTGGTCCACATATATTTCCATTTTGTTACAAGATCTCTATGGAGTGCAAGACCTGCATTAACAACATTAACGAACATCAAACCTAAGAAATCCATATAAATAAGGTATAAAATGCAAACCAAATGTAAATATTCACTATTGCCTCAAAATAATGTATAAGTGCAACATAAAAATTCATAAACTAGTAAAAGAAGGTGTTGTAGGGAAAACCCAACACCCCCCATGACTTCAAATAATGGGGAGCCTTTCCATTAATTTTTGGCAAAACACCTTTTATGATTTTCATTAAGTTAATTATCCTATTATTTTTCCCTTTTTACTTTCATCGGATTTCTGTTTTGGTTGTTTTATTGAATCTGACTTTTCACAAGTTTTTCATCGATACTTGTTTCGCCTCATTTGGTCAACTAGTTTGTAAATAACACTCCTTTGAAGTTTGATCATTTTTCTCGTCTAGACTAAAAAATGTAAATAAATGTATGATATTTCAATTTTTTCAATTAAAATAGTCATTCATTGTGAATATTAACTCTTAGTTAATTTTGACTAATTCTTTCATTTTTTCACTAACAGTCCTACAAAATGACCCAGCTAAATTGTAGATTAGTTGAAAAATGTTTTGGGATCTTGGTAATTTACTCCAATTTTTTATTTAAAAAAAAAAATTACCAAACCCAAAACCCAAAAATTGCAAAGTGGTCGACGTCCAATTTGTATGATTGTTAATTCACGTGGGCCCCACTTCACATCCCTTCTCTTCCTTTCAAAAAATGTGATCTAAGAATTATGAGATGAAAATTTGCGATGTGATGAACATTTGTGATGCAAAAAAAAAATTTGTGATAACATATATCGCATATCGCATATCGCATAATTTTAAAGAACCTCATTTAACAATCCACAATTTTTCGATTTAAAAAACAATGTGATGAACTTTTGGTTTTATTATATGGTTCTCGTTTTCTCCTTATATCTCTTGACTCACCCGCCTTACCTCACCCTCACATAACCTTATCCCTGTATCCACCTCTTCCTTATCACTCCACCCTCCATTAACTTCCCTTATTCCTCCATAACACTCCATTCCCTATACCTCCCTAACTTAACCCTCTCCTCCATATAACTCCACTCACGTAATGTAGGTTTTGTTTTAATTATTTTGAATTTTGGTCTTTGGTTGATTCCAATAGTTCATATTTTAATATTTTTAATAAAATATATATTTGTATTATAATAATTAATATTATCATTATAATATTTATATATAATCTGAATTATAATATTAATATAATATATTATATTTTAAATCATTTTATATTAATTAATTTCTATTAATAATTATTTGGGAATAATTAATTTAGTTTGTAATTATAGTTAATTAGAATTAATTAATTAATAATTATAATTAGTTTATTTTTGTTATTTAATTAATTTTGTATTAATTAATTATAGCTTAATTTAGAATTAGATTTTAATTAAAAACTTTTGATTTTTAGCTTAAGCAAGAGAAATTCCAGAATTCTGACAATTTTAATACACCAACTTTAAAAGCTCATAAATTGAGTTTTACTTGGCCAAATGAGACCCAGGATAGCTCATTAGAAAGATAAATTATGGAGAACATTGTTGAACTAGCTTAATTTCTAGATCTAATCATTTATTGAGTCTAAAATCAAGTAGAAGATCAAACTCCAAATTTTTAATAAAATTATTTTTCTACATTCTCATTTGCCCACGACTTCTTTTGAGTGCAGATCCATTTGTCAATGATCTCCTTAATCAATTAAATCCTCACAGGAATTAATAGAAAACTTTGATATCTTTCTAAATTGTTTATTTAATTAAATTTGATTAGATATGTTTTAGTTTTAGATTTGGTATTTTGATTTTATTTTTCCATTTTAATTTAGTTTTGATTTGTTTTGCCCAATGAAAATTGATGTAGCAAATTTATTCATCAACAAACTTTCTTGTTGAGAATTATTTTGTAAATATTATAAATAGCAAATTGTAGAATGTAGCATGAGGTTTCTCTCCTCTGCAATTTTGTAATTCTAAAAGCACTATTGTAATAGGGATTTAGAGTTGTAGGTGAGAGGAGAGAAAATATCATATCTGGGGATTATTGAGGAATATTTCTTTTGCATTCAGAATTATGTATGGAGAACAGAGCTTGCACTACTGCAGCTCTTGTTGTAACAATAGATGTTCAAAGATTGTAGAAGACTATTAGAGACCATAGCCAAAGAAATGGATTCAATAAATTAGTATTTCTAATACTATTGTTTTAAATACTATTTCATTTTATGATGGTAGGAATGTGTCAGTTTATTCATATTTGTGCACTATTGTCAGTATGAGTAATTTGTCTCAATCATATGTTCTTATTTATCTCTGCTCTTATGGGTTGGATTCTAAGTAACCATTTACTCAGAAATCTGTCTTTCAATATTGATTTAACGAATAATGATATGTTGTGAACTATTTCCTCATATTATTGTTTAATTATTCGAATTACTGATTTAACAACTAATATCATTTTATGAACTACTTCCTAAATTTTCTTGGTTGATTATTTTAGTTAAGAGGTCTCTCAATAGAATGTGTTTTGGTATTCATAATGTTAGTTAATTGAACTATTTTCTTAGCTTGATATCCATTATAATCCAAACATATTTAAGTCTCAATCATTTAAATATCTTGCTCTCGATTGGGTTAGATCTATATCTGCCTAATTGAGATGGGATTAGGATTTAGTTTTCTTTTGATTGCATTTTAGAATAATTTTGCATTTAGATTAATTGTAAATACCTAAAAGTCCTCTTCACAAAGAGGAAAACTTTAGTTGCGGCTTGGTTGAGCCCTACATCAGCTTAAGGATCACATTCTTAGCTGATTATCAAGAGGTTTGATCTGGTGTCTCTTCTCCATTGGTGGATGAAAGTCATATTTTAAGCCATTGGAGATTGAGATAAGGTACTGGACCTAGTTAAACCACTTAGAACCACCATGCCAAATGGAAAAGGAGTTGCTTTAAGGTCTTGACCAAGTGGTCATCCCCAATGTTGTTGCAGTGAATTTCAAGGCATCAACATTTTTGGCGCTAACAGGAGGGCCTGAAGACTTGTTGTCCTTTGGAACTTTTGTATTTTAAAAGTTTATTTCACATTGGCTCCTCTAAAACTTCCAATTTGGAGTTGTATTTCTGGACGTGCATCTTCCAATACTCCATCTGATGTGGTAAGAATCTTGTCTCAGGTAATGTTTAATGGTAAAAGAAATTCATTTGCTTTTAATCATGCCTTTCAATTTATTCAAAAAAAAAAAAAAAATCTACTTTTCATGCTATTGATGAACGCATTTTATGTAGGATTTTTACTCTTACATTCGCGGCAGAAGCCAGAAGCTAGTGTCAACCGCTTCCAGTTGCCTCAATTCACAGCTGGGAGCAAGTTTTGACAATGTTCCTTTGTAAATTTGACTGTTATAACTACAAACAGGTATGTGACGATTTTGAAGATTTACAAAGATTCAAAAATGAATCTTTGATTAGTTTTACCATCAAGTTTCATTTAAATTGTTTCAAATTTAAAATTGAAGAAAAGCCTACGAAAGAGGAATTATCAGAGTACTTTAAACATATTTTCTCTCTTCCTCGCATTCATAATCCATGTGAAATTATTTCAAGCTTTGCTCAAACTCCTTCCAATTACATTAACATAATTGAGAATTCCAATATAGAGGTTCATACCAATCATGATGAAGTGGCTTCAGCCATATATGATAAATTCTTTAATTTAGTACACACTTCTTATGGTATTAATGATAATCATGTTAATGAACCAATATCGCAAAGCTTGGAAAATTTCACTAATCAATCACAAGAAGATACTAGCAACAATCTTGAAGAAGATAGTGCTTTGAAATCTGAAAATTACCATGCATTAAATTCAAAACATCTGAGCATAAATCATCAAGTACAAGCAATGATTAGAATTTCCAATAACATGCAATCTGCTGTACAAATTTCTAAACTCTTTTATTATGAGCAAATTCCAAATTCAAGACAACAAAGCAACTTTCTTCAAGAAAGCACAATTATCCAAGTAAATGATCTTAAATCTGAATTTCCAATGATATTTTTGCTGATAACAATTTAGCCTCTCTTCACTTTAAAGATATTTCAGAAAAAGAGGTTGATCTAAATGAATTGCCAATTAGTTTTTATCAAGATAGAGAAATAATTATTGGTCATTCTTCTCACATTAATGAACATGTGCTTTATATTCCTTCTTGTTTCAATACATCAGATGAGATCAAAGGGAATTCTAATGAATATCCTGAAGTCATTTATGATAATTACTTTGATATTGAGGATGTTGATTTAACTTCTTCTTATGAGAATCCTCATAAGCAAGTTAAAATCACATGTGAAAATGGAGAACAATCTAACTTAGAAATTGTTTCAAACATTTCTCATTTTCAAACAATTCATCTTACTCATGATTTCAGCATTCGAGAAACCATTCCAATTTATGATTTATATAACATCAAGCTCTCATTTCTATTCATATCCATAATTCTCTTTCTAATTCAAAAGTTGGTATTAGCAATCATTCGAATTCTATTATTCTGACCAAGTCTTGTGAAAATTAAATTGTTTTAAATCAATCTCAATTGTGTTGTAACAATAATCGTAACAATAGTGTAAACTACGATTTAATTTTGTTATATGTCCTTCACTTATTTTGTTTAAATTCAAATTTGTTTTTTGTTTTTATTTTTCGATTTTTAGATACTTTGTGCTGACAGATTTAACAAATCACTATTAAACACTCAATTGATGTGTTTCCTGGATGAGAAAATGAAGTTTCACATCATAATCATGAACATCAAGAGCTATTAATCTTCCAATTTCAATCATTATTCATTTCTTATCAATTACTTCTATCTTCTCAAATGCAATGTCTACAAGAGAGTGTATTTTCACATTATGACCAACAATCCAATTCAATTAATAATCTTCCATTATATCTAACAGATTTCCATCCATATTTCATAGACCCCTTTGAAATATATTTGGATAATTTTCCCACATGCAAGATTATTAATAATTTAACACTTGCACGTAACACTAACATATTCATGCACGCCATTGTATCTAAAATTTCTTATCCACAATCTGGTCTGTTATCCCCTCTTTTGAACATCGTCCAATCATTAATAGAAATTCATCCAGATTTCTATGATCCAATTGAAATTCAAATGGAAAGGATATTTCAAGAGAAGGTAATTGTAAATAATATATTAGAAATAATTGTATATTCCTTATTCAAATTTATTTTTCTTAGTTTAATTATATTTGTATATTTATTACTAATGTTTTACATGTACATACATGCAGGAAACAAAATGCTTGCATGGTTACATTGGAAGTATGACTATACCTAGTCATGTTTCCTTCATTAAATTATAAATATGAATATATTAACTTAGATTATAATTCCCTTTTGTTTGTATTTATTTCATTATTTCTGGTTTTTAATAAGCAAGTAATGAATCCAATTTCTTCTAAGCATCCCCCTTTCATTTTTTGGAAAAGCAACTTAGAATATTTTAGAAGATCTTAGATCATACATATTTATGAAAGCACTTGATTTTCTTGTTTTGCAAAAACTTCATCACGATGATTATACATAAAGAAATTCAAAGAATTTGCTACAGCTTGACAATTTTTGATTCATAAGTATATTTGAAAAATAACTCGTTTTCACCACTCTTGTCTTCCAATGTAAATTTGAGATGGATGCAATATGAAAACTCATTACTTAGAATTTGTAGATCAAATAAGTAGATGATACTGAACATGGGATAAACTGAAGATTCACGAGGTAAAATTTACAATCAAAATTCTCCCAGGCATGTGTTTACAGGTTCATTGTCATCTATTATTAGTTTTACTTTTTCAAAGGTTATTTCTTATTTTTGTTTTGTTTCTTTTGTAGTTCTTAATTGACTTGATTGTGGAGACCTGAAATAAGCAAGTAGACAACCCTTTTTTTCAAATATGCAACATATTCAGGGAAGTATTATTGGTTGTTCATCAGAATTTGAGTATTTTTAATTTTGATTTCATTCATTAAAACCCCAACAAGCCTTTAAAAATAGTATCAGAACATTCATATCGGAACACTCTAATAGCATAATTGTCATCATTCGAAAATATTCGATAAACATACTCCCTTATCCAATATTTCTGATATCTATTAAAAGAGATTTTGTTAAAAGGAAAATTTAACTTGGTCGCTTTCTTTTGAATTGAATACCTTAAGAATTTGTCAGACACACAAAATTCCACGTCTCATATCGCATTTTACATATCGTAGGTTCTCAAATGAGCATACTTTAAATTTCTCTGACATCTCGAATCAACAATTTCTGATAAATGACTTTGTCAATATTACGATATCCATAAAAATCAAGACCCGATACAATATTTAAATCCAATTTTAAAAGATATCACATCCATTCATAAATTACAATTTTGGTAGGGTCTATGTTTAAAATATTCCGATGTCTTGGACCCCATACAATATTTAAATCAAGTTTTAAAAGATATTGCATCTGCTCATAAATCGCAGTTTTGGTTGAGGTACATGTTTAAAAGTTTCGATGCCTCAAATCCTATATGAAATTAAATATGTATCATAAAAATATTGAGTTCATTCTTCATTGCACATTGACATATCAACAATGTTACATCCTGTACTCAAAACTTCCGATCGTCGATCTCTTGTAAAATCCAAATTCGGTCCCACTAATGAGCCACATCATCTATCGCATTGCCGCTATCGCAAGAATAATATCGGTTTCTTCCTTTTTCCTAATTGCTTTGATCTTCGGTATGACTATTCTATGATATCACAATCACTCCATCGCGATTTCCCATTGCATATGCTCATATCGCAATCCTGCTATCACAACGCTTGTATCACATAGCAAAACTCAAATAATTACATGCCTTAGCATCCTTCGACGCAATAAACTCCGGTATATACATCTCTACATTTATCGTTTAGCTGTTATATTCAATAGCATATTGGCAAAGGTGAATCTTGTAATTCGAAAATTATGCATGGCAAAAAATCTTGCGATGCGAAACATCTGATGAGACGTTGTCATATATAAAAGAATTTAAGGCACTCTTGGGTTGACATTATGATAATATAGAATTTGACAACAAATTTGCAACATGGTTAAGTTATTTGTATTTCTCTTATATTTGGGTTTTAATATACCACTCTAGATTTAATATGTGAAATTCAAGACCTCCCCATCTATACTTATGTTTGACATTGTCTTGGATTTGGTCTTGATTTTGAACAATTTATGAAAATCGTGGAGTCGATATGAGACTTGTAATATGAAGATAACATTTATTGTTGTGGTTCATTAAGAAGCATATCTTCATTCTTATTTATGATAGATTTGGTTTATTTTCGATTCCTTGAATGCGAAACATTGCTTTCTAGTTTACTACTCACTTTAGATTAGATTTAATAAATAATGATTTTGGGTCAATAAAATTTCTTCATGTTTTTAATTTTAATTAAAAGAAGAAGTTATCTTTTGTTGGAAGAAAATGACACCTTTGAGGTAATACTAAATTCAATTCTCCAATAATAAGTTTCATGTGCCCACTGTCATTTATTTTCATTACTTTACTTTTGTTTTTAGCTTCATTTTTAGTTTTTGCTAATCTTAAACTCTGTCTTTTTCAGGTCTTCAAGAACTTTTCACACTTCTACCGGAGAAGTTTTGAAGTTCATTCTCTTTCCTTCTTTTTTTTTGTCTTTGAGATTCTTGAGAGAAACAATAATGATCCTCATCAAATTAGCTAAACTGGGGAATTTTTGAACCTTGAGTTATTCCTTTAAGCATTACTTATGTTAGAAAATGGTTAAGATGCTTTTTGTAGGTTTTTCTTCGAAATAAGAAAGTTTGCAACATACAAAGACTCCTCATGTAGCATATTATCTATCATCACCGTTGTTGACCCTCTCCATTTTGAGAGCCTCATTTCTTATAACTCTGCAAGAAAATAATAATAATAATCTCAACATTGGAAGGAACGTACATATGCTTATTTTCTTTTATCTCTTTTGTTGAGACATTTGTATAAGTAGTCTTGTTGGAGTTTATATTTTAAATTTGGTTTTTTCTTTGAGTTTTTGCTTTCTTCGTTTTTATTTTTTTTTGCTGATTTCTTTTCTTACTTTAGTTTAGGAGTTATTTTCCTTTTGCTTTCAGTTTTTCTTTGATTTTGGTGACTCTGCCATGATTTATGTGAAATACTTTATTATTACCGACAATGATTGACATACATGGGAAATATATTAACTCTATCTATTTCGGTGAATTTCATTTATCATTACAGACATATCTTTATGGAACCATAAAACCATCTTGATTTAAATATTTTTCATGGAGGAACACACATCCTTTCTAAGTGATTGGGTTTACTTTTTCAAGGAAAACTTGATTTGGGTTTAATACAATGAATCCCTCCCCCCCTCCACATAAAATCCTCTTATTGATAGTTGCAGGGAAAGAATTTGGAGTCAACATTATGAAAGTATTATGTTCATTAAACATATATCTCTATTACCATCCCACCTCTTTCACTCAAATACATCATAAATTAAAATCTTGCAAAATGCGCTTATCAAAAGAGTGATTAAAAGAGGAAGCATGGGAAATACAAGTAAACCCGTTGGGTCTATGGATGCTCGCTGGCAGCAAGACTAGGCTTGTATGGCATAAAATATAACTCCATCAGGGTACTGTTGAGGCTCACTAGCAGCAAAGCGATGCCAGAGACAATCATAAAATGGATATATTATTTATAAAAAAACACCTATCTCTACTTTCTATTTTTCATATGATGTAGTTTTAAAACAAATTCCCCCAAATTTGGATTCATGAATTTTACTCCAATCTTCTTTGAGTACTTGTATTTATAAACTTATATTGCTTAATCTATTTATGTGGGACCTATGCAAATATTTTACTGTTAGGCAATTTCATGATTTCCATTATTTTTAACCTTTGGATAATTTAAAGTTCATTTTATTTAACCAAATATAACTGGTTCTTCCCAGTGTGTCACCATTGTTGTAGGGAAAACCCAACACCTCCCATTACTTCAAATAATGGGGACCCTTTCCATTAATGTTTGGAAAAACACCTTTTATGATTTTCATTAAGTTAATAATCCTAAAATTTTACCTTTTCTACTTTCATCAGATTTCTTTTTTGATTGTTTCATTAAATCCAACTTTTCACAAGCTTTCCATCAATACTTGTTTCACCTCATTTGGTCAACCAGTTTGTAAATAACACTCCTTTGAAGTTTGATCATTTTTCTCGCCTAAACTAAAAAATGTAAATATATGTATGATATTTTAATTTTTGCAATCAAAATAGTCATTCATTGTGAATGTTAACTCTCAGTTAATTTTTACTAATTCTCTCATTTTTCACTAACAGTCCTACAAAATGACCTAGCTAAATTGTACATCAGTTGAAAAGCGTTTAGGATCATGGTAGTTTACACCAATTTGTTATTTCAAAAAAAATTATCAAACCCAAAACTCCAAAATTCCAAAGTGGTTGAAGTCAAATTTGTAGGACTGTTAATTCAATGGACCCCACTTCACATCCCTTATGTTCCTTCCCAAAAATGTGATCTAACAATTATGCGATGAAAAATTGCAATGCGATGAACATTTGCGATGCGACACAAATTTGCGATAGCGCATACCACATATTGAATAATTTTAAAGCACCTCATTTAACAATCCATGATTTTGTGATTTAAAAAAAAATGCGATGAGATTTTGGTTTTATTATATGGTTCTCATTTTCTGCTTATATCTCTCGACTCACCTACCTTACCTCACCCTCACATCACCTTATCGCTTCATCCACCTCATCCTTATCACTCTACGCTCCATTGACTTCCCTTTTTCCTCCGTAACCCTCCACTCCTTATACCTCCCTCACTTAACCCTCTCCTCCATATAACTCCACTCCTTATGCAATGTGGGTTTTGTTTTTATTTATTTTGAATTTTGGTCTTTGGTTGATTCCAATGGTTTGTACTGTAAAATTTTTAATAAAACAATATATTTGTATATAATAATTATATTATAATTATAATAATTATACAATTTAATATAATTTGAATTAAGAAATATTATTATATTTTAATTTATTTATTTTAAATCTTTTTATATTAATTAATTTCGGTTAATAATTAATTTAGTTTGTAATTACAATAATTAGAATAATTAATTAATAACTATAATTAGTTTAATTTTGTTATTTAATTAATTTCTTATTAATTAATTAAAGTTTTAAATTATAATTAATTAGTATTTTTTTTGGCTGAATTGAGCGTCGGTCCTTCTATTCCACTCTATTATAAAAACACATTACATAATGTACAAAAAACCAAAGGAGATGTGTGCCATAAATCGAGCCACACATAGCGTTGGAAACCACGCCAAAGTACCACAATCTGGGCCCAAGGCCCACAAAACATTACGACTTGACCTCCAAAATTCAATCTATCAGCAAGACCGTGTGATCTGTCATCAGAGATCTAATGGTCGAGAATCAATTTCGGAAAGTCAACAAGAAACCCTTTAATCATTGTATCGGATTCGATAAGCATATAGAGACAGCAATATAAAAATTTTGGGTATGCCTGGGATGATAACCCTCATGCATGTAATTAGCCCGAAATGCACCAAATGCGGGCGATCCCAACCAAACTAAGTAACTTGCTCAGTGTTTAACAATGCTTTCTAACCTGAAGCCTAATAAAGCCACCATTAAAGTTAATTTCGGGTTCGTTTGGCATGGTAATCACCTTGCTATTTGCCACGCGATATTCATAAGGTTGCCTCCATTTCGCCTATCTACTTGCTCGTTAACAAAGCTCCCTGCATAGCTAATAAAAAGGCTATCTTTAGTGTAAATCATATTCATGTAAAGACTTGTTCTATATAATGAAACCCGCCCAAGAACCTTGGGTTTGTAGAGTTTTGGGTACATATTCCCACCCAAATATCAGACATCCTGTATAGACCAAAATTCCTCTATTTCCATTAGTCTACAACCTGCTAGTTTCCCCTACTCTAATAGAACTCCCTGTCCATGTTAGGCTGTCTACGACAATCTTCCCTCAATCTGCCTTGGGGGGATCTCTATCCATTCATATTTTTTTTTGCTTTTAGCACAGAGTACACCTTCATTAGCTAAGATATCCACTAATTTGTTGGTTGTTTGGTGCACATGAGTGAAACTAAGGGTTGTCATGTTCTGTAGGTGGGATTGAATCCATTGATAAACTTGCAGAAGCCACTAATGTCTCGATACTTTTTTCGGAGCTGAGCCATAACAAATTTTCTTGACCGAATTAATAATCTATTCGGAATTAGCTTCAATGATGGTATTATGAAGATTTGAGTCCCTCAAGATTTTTAAGCAGTGCTCAAGGGCCATGAGCTCTGCCATGTTATTAGTGGCTTTCCCCAAATTACTATGAAAGATGGTTTTTATGAAACCCTTTTCATCTCTTATCACTCCTCCATACCCAGCCATGCCCAGGTTTCCTTTTGAGGCCCCATCTATATTGCATTTCATAAAACCCTGAGGGGGAGGTTGTCATAAATCCTTATCAGCTATTATATGACTTGCATTCTTGTTTTTTCCCTGTGGGACAAGCCCCTAAAGACCCAAATGTAGTAGTATCTACACATCTATATCTTTAGGTTGGTTCTCAGGGGGGTTTTTAATGAGGGTTCCTACCATCTCATTGAGATGTTTTAAAATCTGAGCCATGATGCTCTGGGAAGAACCTTTCCTGTTCTTAAATATTATGTTGTTGTGTTCTTTCCAGACATCCCAAATTAGAAAGCCTGGAGCTAAAGCCCAAAATCTGTTAACTATTTCATTCTCAGAGAAATTTTTCCTCCACTTCTTCAAAGTGTTGGTAATGCTTCCCATGTCCCTGTCTGTTTGTCTGAATATTGAAGCTATCCAATTCCACAAGGTGGATGTGAATGGGTAGAGGATGGGTAGGTGATCCATAGTTTCTTCTTGTAATTCACATAGCTGGCATCTAGATGGATCAGATACCCCTCTTTTCCTAAGGTTTTCCCAGGTTATAATTTTTTTATGCTGCACTAACCATGTAAACAGATTGATTTTCATCCAGCTTTGGTTCTGCCATAGGTCCTTCCATACCCTATCAAGGTTTGGAAAGTCAAGCCCAAGGGCTATGTGCTTGGCCTCTTTGAGGTTAAAGGTGCCTTCATTGTTTTTGCCCCATCTCAGCTGGTCTGAATCTACTGATGTCAGGATCTTTCTCTATTCCAGGATGGTTGTTAAAGCTTTTGCCTATGCCTCCAATGGGGAGTCATCACTGTATACCAGGTCCTTCCATATTCTACATTTTCCTTCGCTTCTTTCCTGATCACAGAACTCATTTACTTTGAGTAACCCTTTGTTGTCAGTATCATTCTTGAGATTTGCAAATTCTTCTCTTAAAAATTTAGGTTCCTATTGCCAATTATCCTCCCAAAACCAAGCAAGGTTTCCATCTCTGATTTCCCAGAAACTGTGTTTCTGAACAATGGCTCTATTCTTCCAAGCTTTGTTCCAAATGTGGGAGCTTTTGATGAGCCCAAACATTCTAATATGATCCCTTTCTTGCCAATTGTTTGCATATTTTTGTTTCTAAATTTTGGCGCAAGGGGAAGCTGAATCTTTTAGCCATCTCCACCATAGTTTTTCCCTCAAAACATTGTTTAGAATTTCAGGGTCATCAAGTCCCAAACCTCCATGTGTCTTAGGTTTACAGATCTTTTCCCAGGCTACCAAGGCCCATTTTTTTTTCTCTTCCCCTTTGCCCCAAAGAAAATCTCTTTGGATATTTTTGCATTGTTGCATGACTCCTTTAGGAGCTAGAAGGGTTGAAAACATAAAGATGGGGATAGTTTGTAGGACAGCTTTTGTGAGCACTAGTCATCCTTCTAAATTGAAAGATTTGTTTGTCCATTTCTAGATTTTCTCCTGGAGCTTACTAGTCATAGGCTCCCAAACTGTCTTGCTCAAAGGTTTGTCTGTTAGCAGTACTCCTAGATATTTGGAGGGTAGCATATCTCTTTGAAAGCCTAGAATTCTAGCTATATTTCTCTGAATAGCAATGTCACTATTAAAAAAGAAAATCTTTGATTTGGTAAGGCTTACCTCTATACCTGTAGCCATTGCAAAGTATTTTATGATTTGTTTGTAGGCTAGAGCTTCCTTGATTGTGGGTGTACCCTACAACATGGTATCCTCCACAAACTATTGAGGTCAAAGCATCTCCATTCATAGTGAGTTTGAGACCCTGGATATTTCCTTCTGCTTTGGCAGATTTGATAACATTGCCTAGCCCTTCCATCATGAGAATAAAGAGGAAGGGTGAGAGTGGATTTCCTTGTCTGAGTCCTCTCGAAGATTTAAAGGTTTTGGATGGTGAACCATTTAACAGGATTGAAAAACTGGAGGTAGTTACAAGGGCCATTACCCATCTTACCCACTTATGGTCAAATCCATATGTTATAAGAACTTTCCTGATGTAAGCCCAGCTTAGCTTATCATCAGCCTTTTCTAGGTCACGTTGCATAATCATTCTTGCCTACTTATTGCTCGTAAGTGAGTGAACCACCTCATGAGCTTGAATGATGTTGTTGAGAATTTGCCTGCCTTCCACATATCTAGTTTGCTCCTCAGACACGAGAGTTGAAAGAAGGGGCTTAAGCCTGTTGGCAATTATTTTGGAAATAATTTTATACACCACATTGCATAATGTTATTGGTCCAAATCTATCTGGTGTCATAGCATTATCCTGCTTTGGAATCAAGGATATGAAAGAGGTATTAAGCACCTTCAAAACAGTTTTGTTTTTCCTTGAGTCCTCTACCACATCGAGGATATTGTGCTTGACTATTCCCCAACATGCTTTAAAGAAGTAAACATTAAAACCATCCAGACATGGTGCTTTCCCATTTTTCATCTCTTTGATGACTTCGTTGACCTCCTCTTCATTCACTGGCCTGTTTAGATTATAATTGTCTTCTCTTGTCACAAGCTTAGGAATGTGCTTTGTAAAGTCATTGATGAATTGTGATCTGTTTAAGAGAGGTTCCTCAGCTATGCCTTGGAAATGTTGAACCAGAGCAACTTCTATTTCTTTGTGGGTATTGAGTTGATTTCCTTGAGAATATTTGATTTTTGAAATCCTGTTATGAGACCTGTGATCCATGGTAGATTTGTGAAAAAACCTTGTATTCCTTTCTCCTTCTTTTAACCATTGTACCCTTGATTTTTGTTTCTAGAATATCTACTCTTGCTTGCATAATCATTCCCATTCTTGTTGATGATAGTCAGCTTGTCCCTTTCTTTCCTCGTTGAAGCCATCTGTGATGAGTATCTGGTTAATTTCTTGTAGCTTCCGTTAATAAAATCTTTTGGCTTCAAAAATGTTGCCAAGCTCATTCTTATTCCAATATTTAAGCTTGAGTTTGATGTGTTTCAATCTTTTATGCAGGAGGAACATTTTAGTGCCCTGAACTTGCATGTCCTTTGTCCACCATTTTTCAATATTGCTGATAAAGTCAGGATGGGTAAGCCAAATGTTTTCAAACCTGAAAGGTCTATTTTCTTGGAGTTCCTATAAAGGAAGCTTCAAGTTGAACAAGCCAGTGATCCAAGCCACAAAAAGGGAGTATCATAGCTGACAAGTCAAGTCCTGTAAGGATAAGGTCCTCTGAGATAATAAATCTGTCTGGTTTTGAGGCCACTTGGGACTCTCCTCCCCTTTTATTACTCTAGGTGAAGATACCATTACTTGTCTCTGTGTCTACTAGCCTCATGTTGTTTATAAAATTATGAAATTCTACGGAATCTCTACCTAGTGATTTGATTCCACCTTCTTTTTCAGATAGGGACCTGATCATGTTAAAGTCCCCTCCCAAAATCTAGGGGATGCCCGAATGTCTATCTCTTAATTCCTCCAATGAGGTAAGAAGCTTGAGTTTGTCTTTAGGCTTTTGTGGACCATAAATAGTTATGATCAAATAAACTTCCTTGTCCCCCCAAAGGTTGGGTTACCACTGATAGATAGTTCTTGGATGCTTTAGCATCTAGGATTCCTAGTTTCTGAGGGTTCCAAAGTGTGAGAATTCCTTCTGTTGTTTTGTTTTCTTTAAATTCAAGATATTCATATTTAATCAACCATTTCCTGTGTATTTCTCTTATTTTATCTATTGAACATTTGTTTTCCTGGATCATATATGGATTTTCTTCTTTCATTCTATTGCTGAGATTTCTTTGTTTCCTTTTGCTTCCTAGACCCCTAATATTCAATGTTGTAAGTTTCATTAAGAAAGATATGTAATGAGTAACTAGTGAGGTCTTTCATCTTACCTAACTTGATCATGAGTTTTCCACATTCAATCAGCAGCTCATTCTATTTTTTTCTTCCTCTTTTCCTTCCTGGGTTCTTGGGATCTTGTCCCCCTATTTCCTCCATAATTTTAACCCCTCCATTATCCTGACTATCATAGTTTCTTTTGACCCTTGCACCCTTTGCCTGCATTCTCCATAGGAAGAGTTGTTGTATTCTATTAAATTCATGTTGAGGTAGAAAATCCACTCCGTTGGTTGTTCCTTCCTCCAGGAACTTTTCTAGATCAATATGCTCCCTTTCCAATATGTTCCGCAGTTCATGATCCTCCGTTCAAACTTTTCTTGGGGCCATCTCTTGATCCCTATCAAGTTCCATAGTGCTTGGTTGATCCTCCCATTTCTAGATTTTATCAAGTCTATCCTCCATGTTGTCATCCTTTTCCTTCTCTACAGGATTGTCCTTCATTACTTCATTCGTTCTTTCATTCCCCTCTTCTTCTTTTAATATCTTGAACCTATTATGACTAGGTTATTTTTCCTCATAGATTTTTTTTTAGGTTTTCCTTCCTCCTATTCCTCTGCCCCCCACCTTGGTAAAGATTTCAGTCTCTTTACCTGGGGCTGCTTTGATACTGGTCTCCATTTTCCTTAAAGGGCAGTCTCTAAAGAGGTGCCTGTGTTCATGGCATTTGTGACATCTGAAGGGTACATGCTCATAGTCCACCGCCTATACCCATTCTTCATCATATACTTCTAGAATTATTTCATCCACCAAAGCCCTAGAAAGGTCCATTTCCACACATATTCTGGCAATGGAGGTATATTTTCCACGTAGAGTGGCCTCTGATATTTTTTAAAAATGCCCTAGTTTTTTACCTATGGCTTTTAATGATTCTGGCAACCAGTAATCTATAGGTAGGGAATATAGTCGTACCCATACCAGCACCAAAGTAAACTCGGGAACAAATTTCATAACCCATGGCCTCATGTAGAGGCCTGCAGCCGCATAGAAGTAAGGTCCTCCCTCAAACACCCTGTCTTTATCCACTAGGTTTGTAAACACAACTGTAAAGCAACCCTTGGATCCAAGGTGTAGATCTATTTCTTGTTGGAAATAATACTGAGAGGGGGGGGTGAATCAGTATTATCACATTAATAAAACTTTTTCATTTCCATAACCAGATTCATATATGCTACTTCCACAACTTCTTATGATTAAGTTAATTGGTCTTCAATAAGTGCATTAGAACATTATCAACCATATTATCAGTTAACAGATGCAGTAACATAGAATAGATCATCACACATAAGGCACACACATGAACACCATGATATAATGTGGAAACCTAATGTGGGAGAAAACCACCTGCTGCAAGTCATCTCAATCTTCTTCTTAATAAGAAAATCCTTTTACAATATTTGTACTGGTGCAGTCTTATACCAGTACGAGAGCTACAACCCCCTTTGCTTTTGTACTAGCCAATCCATTTACTAGTACGCAGGCTGCTACCTGCAGAGAGCTACAACTCTCTCTCGTTTTCCAGTCTCTCCTAGAAGGGAGCTACAACCCCCTTTGCGTTTGTACTAGCCGATCCATTTACTAGTACGCAGGCTGCTACTTGCCACAATTCTCCAAAGATTCCCCTTTGCTTTTGTACTAGCTTAAGTACTAGTACGTAGGCGCCGGCCTACAATCTTCTCACTCCTCCAGGTACCACGTTTCATCAATTTTCATACTGGATACACTGAAGCACAACACATAGTCTGAAAGGCCACGTTTCAACCAATTTTCATACTGGACCCAATAACCACATTGAAGCTCATAATCAAACAACCTTCTGAATCACCCAATCACTAGGTCAATACATATACAATGAGAGTCATCAATCAGATCTAGTCCATCAGATCACATAAGAACATAATCAATCACTTCTCAGACTGCTGTTATCAGATCATAATACCAGAAACCAGACATCACTTCAACACCCAGAACACAGCAATGATAAACATGGATAGCTAAGTAGATTTCATGAGAAGTACGCAGCTTCACCCATATAATAGCTGCGTATAAGTACGCACTGTTTCCAATTGCTTCCCTGCGTACGTGCGCACTCTGCCTCACAAACTTCCTGCGTACATGCGCTCTGTGTTCAATGAACTGCCTGCACCTCTCCGCATCTACAGCGCTTCTGGGACTGCGTATCTGCGCACCTGCAGCGCTTCTGTGCCTGTGTATCTCCACACTTTTCTTTCACTGTACTTGCGTACCTACAAATAAGACTTCAAGAATAACCCAGATTGTCAGATCTACAGATTTGAACATGCGCCGAGGAAATATCAACCCATTAGTTAGATCCGACTTGTCGTTCTCATGTTTCTCCTTGATTTAGATCTAGCTATCTCTCATAACCCATCACTAGAGTTTCAGATCTAGCTTCTTAAGATATTCAACCCAAAAGCATACTTAAGCCAAATGATCTCCTTTGCTTTATATAGGCAAGCTCTTCCTCAAATCATGGATCAATACCATGGGCCAAAACCATAATAACACAATACCTTCGGCTAAATACCAAGGGTTAAACATAAGAAACCCCACGTGTGCGCGTTTTACTACCTTGAAGTGTGTGCACTGGGGTACGCACCTCATGAATGGGTAACATGCGTGTCTCGACGTGGTCCCTGCACGGCATACCTACGGGTACGCATCTTCTGAATTGTTCTCCTGCATACTTCTTAATTCTAATCATATTGAGAGCCATGCCATGGGTGTTTCCATCAAGTACAACATCTGTAACATATAACCTCACCAGAAACATAATTCCAACAATCTCCCCCTTTGGACTTGATGGCAACCTCAAAAACTTTAGCGACATTCTCCCCCTTTGACATCAAGGGAAAAGGGTTATGCTCCCCCTAAGAACATGCTCCCCCTATGAACCAAATTTACAAAGAAGAACCATAATCCACCAGACACCATTAATGACCAAGAAGGAGATAGAGACATATTGCAACTATATTCAGACCAGCTCTCGTTATCTCCTTTTGTACATCCTCCATAATGCCAACAATGCATTATATACTCCCCCTGAACCTGTGCCGCAACCCAGCACATGTACTCATATACCCCAGATGAATCATGCGTACAGTCAACAATCAGAAGAGTCTTAACAATAAGATGATGCATCAACAACCCACAGCTTTTGCCTGAGGTATTCAAAAGTATCCCTAGGCAATGGTTTGGTGAGAATATCAGCAACTTGTTCCTTAGAAGGAACATACTCCAACTTGACCTTTTGTTCAAGCACTTGTTCCCGGAGAAAATGATACTTGATTGGTATGTGCTTTGTTTTTGAATGCATGACAGGATTCTTTGAGATGCTGATTGCACTTGTGTTATCGCATAAGATAGAGATAGGTGGTGTACAAGTGATTTGAAAATCCTGCAAGGTTTGCATCATCCAAAGGAGTTGAGTGCAGCAAGATGGAGCAGCAACATATTCCGCTTCAGCTGTGGATAAGGCAATCGAACTCTGTTTCTTGCTGAACCAAGATACTAATC
>APFE030639196.1:34465-94466 GCA_000404065.3 Pinus taeda | reverse complement strand
GCTCCCCTTCTTTTAGCCACCTGACCCTTGATTTTTTCCGCCAGTAAATTTCTTCCTGCTTCCTTCTTTCTTCAAGCTGGTTGTGTATGTGCCGTTCTTTGTCCAAGGTTGCCTCTGTGTGCCCTGCATTTATTACTTTCTGATGGAGATCCTTCAGCTCCTTATTGAGCTCCTGTTGCGCCTCAAAAATATTCCCGAAGGTTTCCTGATTCCAGCGTTTTAGGTGACTTCTTAGAAATCATAGTTTCTGCTGTAGCTGGAACATTTTTGAGCCTTCTGGTGGGATGAAGGAGGCCCATATGGTTCTGACGAAGTCCTTGAATGCTGGATGCGTTAGCCAAAATCCCTCAAACCAGAGAGGTCTTTTGGTTCTATCCCCTGGTCGTTGCCATTGCAAAGCTATTGGCCAGTGATCCAACCCGGAGTGGGCCAAGATTACAGCGGTGAGATCACCTCCGAGATGCACCGTGTTATCTGAGATCAGGAAGCGATCTAGTTTAGAAGCAATCTGATGCTTGCCACCTCTGCGATTGCTCCAGGTAAAGGTGCCATTGCAGAATGGCATGTCTATGAGAGAGGCGTTTTGGATGAAGTCCTTGAAGTGATCTACTTCAGGTTCCAATCTGGATCTGCCTCCTATCTTGTCCTCTATTTTGGTTATCATGTTGAAGTCCCCTGCAGCGATCCAAAATGGATGCTGCCTATTTGTGCTTAGCGCTTCAATGGTGTCGAGGAGCGCTCTTTTACTCCCAGAGTCCTGCGGAAAATAGACGTTGGATAAGTTCCCATGTATGTTGGTGCCTAGAATGTGAAAGGCGGCTTGAATGAGGTGATGGGAGGTGTGGAAGTCAGTGACCGTTACAGCCTGGGTGTTCCACGCTATAGCAAGCCCACCAGAGGCTCCCGTGGCGTCCACAGCCACAGATCGACATCCTGGCCAGGCCTTTGAGAGTATGCGACCCAGCGTGGTACTATTGCATTTGGTTTCTTGGAGGAAACACATCTGTGGATTTTCCATCTTGATCATGTTTTTTAACATCCTATATTTTCCTGGGCTATTAAGCCCTCTTAAATTCCATGATACGAGCTTCATGGTTTAACTAGTTTGGGCAGGGCTGTAGTACTTCGTCAGCTTCGCATATCTATCGGAATCTACCAGGAGTTTTCCGATCGCTATTGTTCTCTGGAGATCTGTCTTTCTCCCCCTTTTTTTGGTGTCCTTTGGACGCGGGCTGCCATCCCAAGTGTTGCCAGGTTCTATGCCCAGTTGGTGTTGGTGGAACGCTCTGGAGATGACCACTTCCAACTTATCTATATCCGACTCAGAGATTTTTTCATATGCCTTTTTTTGCAACATAGCTCCAGTTCAATAATATCCAGGCCGTGTAGATCTATGCTTTCTGGTTCTTCCTCCATATTTTGCACAAGACTGGTTTCCTCTTGATGGGTATTTGAATCCTGAGGGGGGATCAACTTCCCATCCACCTCCATTTCCTTAAGGATCTCCGCTGTGTTTTCCTGATGCCTGCTTAGGATGGTCGGGATGATAATGGGAGATTTAGACTTGGGTGGGGGGCTGGATGGAGGGGGGTGGGTGGAAGAGGAAGGGCGTGCAGGGATACTGTTAGTTTCAAGGGGCTGATCATTTGAGAAATCGCCTAGGGACTCAAAGTTGTTCTTGGAAGCAGGGTTTTGGGGTTTGGAAGGCTGGGGTTTGGACCCATTCTGAGGCTTTTTCTGCGAGCGCTTTCTATATGAGACTTTGGTAAAGCCATCCTGAGATGGGGATTCAGAAGATTCAGGAGAGCTGGCTTTGACATTGAGAGGGCAATCCCGAAACAGATGCCCTAGTGCATGGCATATCCTGCACCTGAAAGGCACATGCTCATAATCAAGAGGCTGGATCCACTCCTCGTCGCGATGGGCAAGGGTTACTGACTCAGGAAGAGCTTCATTCAGTGGAATAAATACACATATTCTTGCATAAGAAATGTACTTACGGGTTTTTGTTTCTTCTGCTGCCCTGATGTATTGTCCCACCCCATTTCCTATGCTCATTATACAGTCTTCTTCCTAGTATTCATCGGGGAGTGAGTATAATCTGATCCAGACAGGTGCCCAAGTGAGATCTTCCTTGTCAGGGTTAAATCTGGGCATCCAGTCCCTGATGTAGAGACCTGCCGAGTTGAAGAAATACGGACCTCCTCCCAGGATCCGGTATTTGTTTTCCAGACAGAAAAAGATGGCGGTGAAGAAGCCCTTCGGTCCCAGCTGGAGAGTGACATCTCCCTTAGGCTTCCACTTTGCTGCAATCCAACCATTTAAGGCCCGTTCGGTTGGCCAAAACCCTATGAATTTTCCAATGATTGCATGGTCCTTCATAAACTGGATCCTACTGTCGATCTTATCTCCAGGCAATTCTATTCGCGGCCTTTCCTTGGCTACCGGTCGACAGGTAGATGAGGTGACCTTCGGGTTATTCGCCCGTGTCTCTTGTTCTTCTGGTGGATCACTGTCATTTCCCTGTTGCTTCTTCCCTTTGTTAAGAATGTCTGGATCAACTGACCCAAAGATGACCTCAGGTCCTGGGCTATGCCGTGAGGGGGAGGGCTTTGACGCCCCCCCCTGAGGCAGAACCATTGTCCTTCACTAATCCCCTTCAGCGCTGTCACGCTGCAGAGATTCTTGTGCAGAGCCTGAACCCGATCCGTTGTGCTGTCAGCGCCGTCGAGGGTTTCGTTCTCAGAACCCTAGCTCAGTAAGATCCCCTTATCCTCGTAACCCCCAGACACGATGTTACCATCACTCACTGTTAGTTGTATGGGTTCTTAGACTTTTTATTTTTAAAATATTCTTTTATTATATGGAAAACATCAATGTATTTACGTTTTGAAAATGCTTTCTTTATGAGCTGTCAACAATACAATAGACATAATTCCAACCTAAATTTAATCGAATACTTGACTAAAGAACTTAGTCCTATCCGTGGGTCATGGAGTGAAAGGTGTCAAAGTACTTAGTGTCATAGTCAAATGAAAATATATCTAAGCAACCGGGGGTCAACCCATTCAATAGAATTGACTAGGGCTAAGAGTTGGATCTCTAAATACATTGGAGAGGAAACATCATAAGAATGTGGTCCCAACACTTAATCCTATGGAATGATGGTGAATTCCCTGGAATTGAAGTTATTTTTAAAAGTAATATGGGTATCTAGATGTCTAGTAATCACCCAAGTGGACCTGAATCCAAAATTCTTGAAATGTTTGTAAAGGTCGTCACACTATGTGCTTTCATGGATATAAAGTTAAGCTCCCAAGGAGCCAAAGATCAAATCTCTAGCATAAGACATTATAATAATACTTTAGGTTCTATGAATGGTCCTTCATGGAATGTCAACCCTGTCATGAATTTTCTAATTTATTTCAGTATAAATAAGCCAAAAAGTTTGTAATTGGTGTGTGGACTCAATCAATTGAGATAGAAGTGGTTTTGTGGTGTGTAATTGTTTGTTCTGGTTTTGTGGTGTGAGCAAGTGTAAAATATGTATGAGGCATGAAGTTTGTAGAGGAAATGTGATCTGGAAAGAGGTTAGAAGTTAAAGTCAAAAAATACATATGAAGTCGTTCAATCAAAGTGAAATTACATGTTGTGTAATCTAGGATCAACATACAAGGACTTTGGATAATATTTATATTAAGATAAAAAAATAATGAGTGATGTGCAAATAAGGGATCAACACAAAATAGAGCTAAAGGCATAAAAATTTGATTCAGTTAAGCAATTCTAGTTGGATCTAATAAAACATTTTAGGGGGTTGGCGCAAAAAAATCAATGTAACAATAGGTTGGTCCCTACAACATCATTCATAATAGAAGGAAGTTATATATACATACATACATACATATATATATGCATGCATATATGCATACATACATACATATATAATATATAATATATACATATATATATATAATATATATATATAGAGAGAGAGAGAGAGAGAGAGAGAGAGAGAGAGAGAGAGAGAGAGAGAGAGAGATGGTATATTTTCATGTTGTTGAGTTGATTCATTCCCTCCCCTTAGTATAATGTTATTTCCAACGATTACTATCACAAAAAATTACTTCAGTAGTAGCCTAACAACTAGAAGATAGATTAAAATTTATAACATGGTCATCTATGATAGAAATTTCTCTAACAAATCTCCACTAATAACCAGAACGAGTTACGCATTTTGGTAGGTAAGGATGAAGAATTTCCTAATGTCCCTTAGTGTGGATGCCTGGGATACATTATTGAATGGCCATGAAAAACCATATGTGTTGGTTAACAAATAAGATAAGATCAAGTTTTTTTACAATTCTAAAGCAATGAATGCAATACTAAATGGATTGCCTTAATCTAAATTTGTTATATTCATGCATTGCAGCACAACCAAAAAAATGTGGGACAAGTTGAATAACAACTATGAAGGTGAAAAACTGGTAATGAAAGGAAAACTCCAAGCTTATACAATGTAATCTCTATCATTAAATATGAATGGGGATAAGGATATATCAAAATTTTACCTCCATGTGGATGAAATAATGAGCACCATGAGGGATCTTAATGAAACTATGAAGGAATCCACAACAATTCAAAAGGGTGTTAATATCTCTTCTTACCAAATTTAATGTCAAAGTATCAACCATTGAGGAGATGCAAGATCTCAAAAAATTAATGATGGAGCAACTACATGGAACATTAGCTTCCTATGAAATGAAAACCACAAAAACAAATTCTTCATCAAGGGCATAAACCTTCAAAGATGATAAGAAGACTAGAGAAGATCAATAAGACTTGAGCTAGGAGTTAGATCAAGAAGAAGTCAAATTTGTTAGAAGACTCAAGAGAAGTTTCGGAAAACACAAAGGTAATTTTCCTTTCAAATGTTTTAATTATGTAAAACTATGTCACTATGCATCTAAATACACATAGAAAAGGAAAGGTAATGTACATGATAATAAGGAAAAGGTTAAGTATAAGAGAATTAAGAAGGAGAAGAGCTTCAAGAAGAAAATCTCCTATACCAAGAGGAAATTAGCTCCTCAAAAGATGATGATAAACAATATTCTAATGAAGGATTTAATGATGTCACACTCATCACTGTAGAATCCCACGATAAAAACCAAGAATGAACATGATATGGGTGAAGAATATGCGACAATAGATTTGCAAGGTGAATTAATTAATAACTTGGAATAAATCAATAAACTTAGGAAAAAGAATAATATGAAAATATATTCTACTGATTAAGTATGGAAGGGAAGAGAAAAAATATAAATAATCATCACTACATTTTCTAAAGGAAGAATTAGAGGAAACAAATAATATTATGTTGGCATTGTAGCATTGTTATTAATGTCAACTAGTGTTTAGCTCTATTTTCCTTGTAATTATGACTCCAGACCTTGTCTCCTTTATGGTTGTAATAATTTCTAAGGCTTACATCTCAATGCTCTGGAGTTGAGATCCAAACTTGGGGAAGAAGGATACAAAGATCAAGTGTTGAGGCATCATCTTTGAGAAGCAACTTTATACAATGCGAAGATTATGTGATTTTTGATAGCATATTCATATTGTCCTAGAAAAGAAAATTTCTGGGATGCCCATGCTATTCCACTGAAGATTGTTGTAGGTGGATTTTCCGAATTATGCACTCACTTGGATTATTTTCATGGGTATTTCTTATGGTTTTTTTACATGGTAAATGGTCAAATATTTCAAGGATGTTCACCTTTTAGCTAGAAGATGATCAAAGTGGAAAAATATCTCTCATTCAATGAATATAGTGGCAGATCAAGTTAAAGAGGAAATTTCTATCAACGAGACCAAATATATAGCATCTGAAGAAAGTTTTTTAACTCCCCATTAGTTTGCATGTAATTACTACCTTAATCACTCCAAAAATTACTTATGAGACAATGTTTTGAAGAGCTGTTGTTGGTTCTTTTGTGTGTAACAGATTATATGCATTGCTTGTTAAGTGGAGAAGGCTCAGTATTCATTGCTTGTATCATATAAGTCCTAAACTTTAGAAAGTCATTTCGGAGATAAAATAATAGATGTTATTCATATTTTTATGCAGGGATTCGAGACTTGGCTTGATGAAATATTGTGGAGATGATCAGGGTGGATATTGGTGGCCACCCTCCTATTCCACTTGGACCCCCACCATTGTTTCTTTCATTTTTTTCAATTTCCTTAATTGTAGCACAAATTTTTGGTAGTTTTTCAGGGTGTGAACTTCTAGAGTCATTTTGGGGCCTAAACAACAGTTTTTTAGAAAATTGGAAAACATGAATCTATTATTATTTTTGCAGCTAAAATTTTTAGTCCTCCGATAGATATTTGTAACGAGGTATAATTACAACCCGGCTAAACTTACTATGGAATTGAAAGCAATTACAAATCAACACATCTTTGCATATGAGGTTAAAAATACCCCTATTTGAGACTATTATTACCTTTGTTATTTTATAGGATGGGAAGTTTTGGGATGTAGTATTTTCAGAGTCTTAGGGAAAGTAATTTCTAACCTATAATCTCAAAATTAAAATAAATACACCATATCCAAATCATATTATTTTTTAACCTAAAATTAAGTGATTGCAACTCTCCCATAATAATGGATTTAGAAAACCTTTGGACTAAAAAAACACTATCACTTAATATGTTTTCTTTTAAAAAATAATATCATTATATATATATATATGATATAAAAAATAATATGATCAAATATAAAGTAGATAACATATATATATATAAACTTTATATAGTATACCAATTTAGTAATTACCTGAAAATAAGATTAAAGAATAATTTTTTTACATAAAAATTACAAATAAAATTTAAAAAGATAATTAAGTAATATATTAAATTCCATTTTCTTAAGTAAACTTTAAATTATTATGCAAACACTTCAAATTATCTGTATAATTCCTTTTTTTTTCATTCTCTTATAAATAAAATATGGAATACTTTGTGATTTGTGCTTTTCATATATAATAGTGTTGGGACATTGGGATTTGTATTGACCATCAGCTTCATTCTACACAGTATCAGCCTACGTGCAAGTTAAGTTGTATAAAGAGAGTTTTATAGAAACCTTATAACAGTATGTATGACTAACGATTCAAATGTCACCATCACTCTCTTTTAGTTGTATGGGTTCTTAGACTTTTTCTTTTTAAAATATTCTTTTGTTATATGGAAAACATCAATGTATATACGTTTTGAAAATGCTTTCTTTATGAGCTATCAAAAATACAATAGACATAATTCCAGCCTAAATTTAATCAAATATTTGACTAAATTATCTGGGGATAACTAAATTATTTGGAAGGGCCATGTTCTTAGTTTAAAAAAAAAAGGATTACCCGCATTTTATTAGCAGGTTCCAAATGTCTCTATTGGGTTATATTATTGGGAAGGGGGATGCTCATAGTTTAAAAAAGGATTTTCTATATTTTATTTGCAGGTTCCAAAAGTAGAGACTGACATACTTATTGACATCTTTCAACTTAATAAAGGCTTGGAATTTCTTGCCATAATGACATGCAAGGATTCATTGTTTAATGGCAAATATTTATTTAAGCTTACATAGTTGCCTAGCTGCAAAGTAAAATAATGTCTACATGTATATAAGAAGTTAACTGCAAGTTGTTTACAGCCTGCAACTGGCCATGGCGTACAATTTAGGCTTGCACGACGTTTGCTGGAATACCAAACTCAGGAAATTTAATATGACTCCATGTAACGTAAGTTTTATGGAGACTAGCATTAGACTTATAAAAATATGATAGTAGAAGCTCTTCCCACAGTCAGTCGGGTGTGCAGAAGGTGGAGAATGGAATTTCAGAAATCCATCAGAGACCTAACCCTTGTTCTGTGTTTATGTCTTGTTTTTCTACTTTCTTATGTAGAAGTAAGAAGATCAGGACCCATTTTCACAGCAGACTTTTGGTCTGCATCAGAGACTAACACTACTTTTGTAAGTTCATATATATATTTATCATGTTCAGTTAAAAAGTTCTTATATGTTTGCTTAATTCAATTGTAAATGTTAAAGTAGATGAGGGGCATGAATGAAGTTAAACAGTAACTTATGTTTGTTAGATTTATAGATTATTTTGAAATATCTAGATCTAAATAACTATATGCAATATAACTAGTCTAATGGAAATAAAAACTATACATTTTTAATTTACTTGAATAGGTAGTATTTATTTTTAGTCAAGAAAATATAGTCTCACGTTTTATTTACTTTTAGTTTAGAAAATATAGTCTAAAGTTTTATTTAGGTTTAGTCTAGAAAATATGGTCAAAGGTTTAGTGAAGAAGTTTGGTCTTCACGAATTTCTTGATCTATAAATGTAAAATATATATATTTTATTTTTTTTATATTTAAAAGAAATTGATCCCACCAATTCCTAATCTGAAAAAAAATTGATCCAAAAAATTTAATGATCAGTGTAAAAAAATATATTTATCTTTTCTATATTTTTTTGTCTCACCTTCTTCAATCTATAGGCCAAGTTGAAAGATGATTTTTGCTTCTCCAAAGATTCATTAGTCAGATTTCTGTAATAAGTCACTAGATTGTTTTGCTTGCTTGAGTGCAGAGGCCAGTGGAACGCCCTCTGCTCAGCAGTGATGCAGACGAGCTGGAGATTGCTCTGGCGAAGGCTTCGATGCCCAACAAAACGCTGATCATGACAGCAGCGAACAAAGCATGGATGGAGCCCAACGGCCTCATAGACTTGTTACTGGAGAGCTTTCGCATTGGCGAGGGAACAGAAGGCCTTCTGGACTATCTCCTTATCGTTGCGTTAGATGAGAAGGCCTTCAACCGCTGCAAGGAAATACATCCCCATTGCTATGATTTAAGGACAGAAGGGGTTGATTTTTCAGGCGAGAAATTTTTCATGACTGAAGATTACTTGAAGATCACTCGGAGAAAAATAGAATTCTTGAAGGATGTGGTAGAGCACGGATTCAGTTTCGTCTTCACTGTAAGTTCACTTCTCAAGTTTACAACTTTACATTTAGTTGTAGCAGAGGCTGACGATAATTGGGATTAAAATAGATTGACTATGATATTGATTTATCTTGAAGTGCACAATTTTAGAATATTTCAGAGTGGGATTAATAGAAAAAGTCCATTGTTTGACCCTTTTTATAAATTGAAAATTCCAAAATACTCGTAAAATCTACAATAAACATAAAGATACCATTGATTGATAAGAATTTATCCATGTTGTTGATCTTAAACATATTCTTTATATTTGATAAGAATTGGGTTGAATGAAGTTATAATGAAGTTTAAAGCTGGGAGTATGGTATTGATTGCTGAGAGTTTATGGCATATTCTTGATTAGTAGCACATTTTATATATTTTATTTGAAAATCCCTGTACGAACCCTGTTTATTATTCAGGTAGGTTTCTTATTTTTTAGTGATTAATCGAAATTTTGATTTTATTGGGCAAGATTTATATATAGATATAGTTTTTATAATATGTTAACATATTAAATTTCATTATTATTGACATTTTTTTCCCTGAAATATCAAATTATATCAAGATGAAATTATTGAAAAGTGAAATGCATAATTATTTACTTCACATTGTTCTTATAATAAAATAATATTATAATTGATGGTTCTTATGCCATTCTACATTTTGGGATCGTGGTACACTCAAGCAACAGTTATGCCTTCACCAACAATGACTTAGAGAGTGTGCCAGTATATGTTATAAGATTTTGGTAAAAGATTAAAACTTAGAACAACTAGACCCATGACTTAGAGGCTGTAAAAATATATATTATGATTGCATTGTAAGGGTTAATTCTGGTAAAAAGATAAAACCTTAAAATATTTTGGTAAAAGATTAAAACTGAGAACAACTAGACCCATGATTTAGAGGCTGTGATAATATATATTATGATTGCATTGTAAGGGTTAATTCTGTTAAAAAGGTAAAATCTTAAAATAACTAGAGACTTCACCAAATACTGATAGATGCATGGAAACCATGATCGGGATTGATCTATATTTCAATTGCAGTTTAGATGTGCCAAAATCAGGGAGGAAAATTGCTGCATTTTATTTTCTCTTCCGGCTACTTTCTTTTAGAATTGACATTAGTGGTTTTAGGTATCTTTTTTGATTATAAATTCAGTGGGTCCAATTGGCATGGAGTATTATTTTTGCAATCTCTATTGCAGTTGAGTGGTTTTGCAATCTCTATTGCAGTTGAGTGGTTTTGGGTATCTTTGTTGATTATAAATTCAGTGGATCCAATTGGCATGGGGTATTACCTTTGCAATCTTTATTGCAGTTTATATGTGCCAAAATAAGGGAGGAAATTGCTGCATTTTATTTTCTCTTCAGGCTACTTTCTTTTTAGAATTGACATTAGTGGTTTTGGGTATTTTTTTATTATAAATTCAGTGGATCCAATTGGCATGGAGTATTATTTTTCCAATCTCTATTGCAGTTTAGTGGTTTTGGGTATCTTTGTTGATTATAAATTCAGTGGATCCAATTGGCATGGAGTATTAGCTTTGCAATCTTTATCGCCGTTTATATGTGCCAAAATAAGGGAGGAAAATTGCTGCATTTTATTTGCTTTTTAGACTACTTCCTTTTTAGAATTGACATTAGTGGTTTTGGTTATCTTTCTTGATTATAGATTCAGTCGATCCAATTGGCATGGAGTATTACCTTTGCAATCTCTATTGCAGTTTAGTGGTTTTGGGTATTTTTGTTGATTATAAATTCAGTGGATCCATTTGGCATGGAGTGTTACCTTTGCAATCTCTATTGCAGTTTAGATGTCCCAAAATCAGGAAGGAAAATTGCTGCATTTTATTTTATTTTCTCTTTAGGCTACTTCCTTTTTAGAATTGACATTAGTGGTTTTGGGTATCTTTCTTGATTATAAATTCAGTGGTTCCAATTAGCATGGAGTGTTACCTTTGCAATCTCTATAAGCTCTGGTAGGAAAGTTGGGCACAAGTGATTATTATGGTTTAGAAATAATAAGCACATATGTTTACCTTTACTATTTGAGATTATGTCTATTGCAATTTCTGATAAGAATACACTGAATCTCCCATTAACATAAAAATGAATACATTTCAAACTGATATCTATTACAGATTCAGTTAACAGTGCACTGAATATAAAATTGATATAAAAATGGACATAAAGATGCCCATTTTTTCTTGACATGATATTGTTACATAAGGATTCTCAAGTTTTTATTATCAGTGGCAATGGTTTCTAATCGCTGAATTTATTTTAATTGCAGATTCAGAAAATATCAAAATCCTAAAATCTAATGGTTGCTGAAAGCCTCAAATAACTGACCTCTCTTGACAATCAGATTCTAGATATTTCCAAAATATGTAATCATATTGTACTCTAGTATATTAGGTTTAGTTACAACTTTTTCTATAAATTACCTATAATTTACATTTTCAAATAATGTTACGCAGGATGCAGATGTTCTATGGCTCCGAAATCCATTCAGAAGGTTCTCAAGTGAGGCAGATTTCCAAATCTCTTGTGATACATGCGACTATGGTCCTACAGATATCAAAAACTTACCAAATACAGGTTTTACATTTGTTCGCTCCAATCAGCGAACAATCAAGGTGTACAATTTATGGTACAATTCCACACAGCGCTACCCTGGGAAACATGATCAAGATGTGTTCAACGAGATGAAGTTCTTGAAAGAGTTTACTGAGATCGGGCTCAATCTATTGTTTCTTGATGCAGCGTACTTTAGTGGGTTCTGTGACACAAGAGCCACGTTAGAATACGTGTGCACCATGCATGCTAATTGTTGTAAAGGTTTAAAAGCCAAGACTCACGACCTGAGAGCAACTCTTGAAGAGTGGATGTTGTTTAGGTTAGATGTTGTAAGAAGAAGTGAAATGCACTGGAGGTCTCGAGATGAATGCAGAGCGTCATTATAAGGGTCATTATAAGGGAATATAGGGAAAAATCATGTTATGTTATTCATATAAAAAAATAGTTTTATCCATAGCTACCAAATTCGCCCGTACAAGCTCAAAAAATTCCAAAATTCGCCAATTCGATTCGAACATCGAATAGTTCGATGCAATTCGATTTGTTCGTTGGTGGGTATGACTTTCGATTTGTTCGTTGGTGGGTATGACTTTTGATTTAGGTATAGACATTTCCTCATGCCTTGTTCTTGTGTTTGTCCACAAAATTGAGTTATAAATTTAATGTTTAACATTGGTTATAGCAATGTATTTAGTTGAAGTTATAGTCCAATTGTTAGGGAGGGAATGTCTTATAAATATAACAAGAAGATTTTGATTTTTTTCCTTCATTTGGTATATTTATTGACTTTTCTTACCTACGATCTGGTTAAGTTGCTTACCTAGTTACCAGTTATGTTTCTGGTATGAGTCTAGATCTTGTGTTGGTGGAGTGTGCCATCTGACGCAAAAATTGTTCTATCTCCAACCCAATGAGCCTTGCTGATGGTTGTTTGCTTTGGTTTTCTGAACAGAAAATGAAACTGATAAATATACTTGCAACTCTTCTATTTTCTGATTAGAAGATGAAATTGATAAATATACTTGTCTTGTTTGATTAGGATTTGTCTACCTATAATGTTAAAATCTTAACATATAAATAATGATAAGGATAGGTATTTAGAAAAATTACATAGAAAAAGAAGAAAACTAGAAACAATTGTGAAATTGGAAAACTTATATTTTTCAAATTCGCTCTTGCTTCAGAAAGTAGGAAATTAGAAAAAACTAGAAAAATAAAGAATGGTTAAAAATAGATTATTACTATTTTTAAATATATTTCTATTTTTATAAATGCTACATAAATAAGTTTAGAATGGTGTTTTTTTTTAAATATCTTTTTAGTTATTAGATCATAGGTAGAGAGTTGTTAGAATCTTTAGATTTTAGATTTAACTTATCTAGCAAAGAGTAGGTGTGTTTTTTTTAAAGGTAAATTGCATTTCTAAAGTTGTTATATTATAGAGTTATTAGAAAGTATTCACAACTTAAAATGAATTAGAAGGAAAATGATTTAATATTTCATTGTTAGAAAAAATAAAGTATATATATTCAAGTCTTTAGGATGTATACTATAATTTTTCCCGAATTAAAAAATTTGTATTCGAACTTTTATCTTATCAATTCAATTCAAATTCGAACTTGGTAACTATGGTTTTATTGCCATATAAAGTTATTTTATTGGTGGGCAAATTATTTTTCTATTTGGTTGGTTTTAGCCTAATATAAAACACCAAAATAAATAAATATATTACCATATAAAGTTTTCAAAAGTTTTAGATATTTGTAAAAAGTTTGTAATCATTTTTTTGAATTCAACATTAAATCATTCATAACTCAAGTTATACCCATACTTTAAATTATACCAATATTTAAAACTCAATTTGGTGTGAAGTCTCTTTGACCCATATTACAATAATCCCACATGTTCCTTGAACCTAAATAGATGGGATACTTTATCACTATAAATCAAACATGTCTCTTGAACCCAAATAGATAGGAGAAAAAATGATGCTCCCAACCATTTAAATTATCAAAAACAATCTAGATATGTCATGCACCGAAAGGAATCAAGTCCCTCAAAGTGTGAATCTTTTTTTCGAGTATACAATATTATTTATTAATTAATAATTTATTTAATAATAATTAATTTATTAGTTAATGTTAATAATAATAATATTAAAGAAAGAATAAGATATTATAATAATTACATAAATAATATTTAATATTAATTATTTTAATTTATAATGATAGTATTTTGACAACGATTACGACATCTTTTCCCACTAAGGCCCATGTGGTCTACTGGACCTTAAGAAAATAAAAATCTAAACGACATTTTTCAAGATCTTATTTCTATGATCGAAAAGAAGGGAAAGAAGCACTCCAAGATCATTATAGTTGAGCTGACTTAACATGTCAAGAAGATTGGAGGTGTAGCAAATGTTAGGGAAATTAGAGTGGACGTGAGTAAGGATCGAGCAATCTAAGAGGAAGTGTTTTCCATCTTCCACCCTCTTAGTATCGCAAAGGTGATAGATTTTTTTGTACAAGGAAGTTTTAGGAGTAGTCCACTGCATGGTTTTACTTTAGAGCTCATGAGGATTAGTTCTTATCCTAGCGATGTTCATTTTTTACTTAGTGTTGGTCAAAACAAAGAGATAATTCTGGTTAGCAAGGGTGAGGTTGATCTTTTTAGATTTAATGATCATCACTTTAGTCTTGTCGATATTAATTGTCATACCCATCTTGGAGCAGCAATCATGAGAAATCTTAAGTTATTTGTCTAGGTCATCATGGTTTCTAGCAAGAAGAACGATATTGCAGGCATAAAGGAGAAGAGTAATGATTATACCAACAAACTCGGTGTCATTGCAACCTACAATTTCCAAACACTCTTCTAGCTTATAGATGTAAATACAAAAAGGGTAGGAGATAGAGGACACCCTTGCTTAACCCTGATATTGCATTTAATATCTTTACACCAGCCTTCGTTGGTCTTAAGTTTCGCAATAACAGTCTCGTAAAGACAAATCACAACAATCCTCAGCTCAAGCAGAACCATTATATGTTCATGTCTTTTCTAGAGCTTATCGTGAGGAACATTATCGAAAGCTTTCCTAAAGTCAACAAAACAACAAAAGAGGCCACTTTTACTATTGAGACATTCCTCGGCAATCATCCTGAAAGTGATAATCGAGTGATGTCTCCTAAAACAAGCTTGTCCTTTAACTCTTTTACCATGGCTTTCAATCCAAAAGCTAATCTTCTTTTCCAAAATAAACCCATATAGTTTGGCTAAAATATGACTAATCATAATATTCATATAATTAGAGAGAACATGATTAATAAATTACAGTCCAAAATAAGATTCATAATAATTCTCATACTAAATAAGAATGAAAGATGAAAAAAAAAACTTGCTTTTAATTGAATTTTAAATAATTAATTATTAAAAACTAATTATTAAAAAATAACGATATTAAAATTTATTTTTATAATTTAAAATAACAATTTTATTTTAATGGAAAATAATTCATTTTATTTAATTGAACTTTATTTGTTTTTTTCAATTTTAAAAAAGTATGAAAAGTCGACATTGAGTATGCAGAAATAACATACAAAATATTTACAATCCATTTTTCTCAATTTACAGCATTTCATTTGCTGAAAACTTCGGGCTTAAAGGTACTTGTATTCATGCCAAGCTTGCCTACAAGTTATCTTTGTGGCTCCTCGGAAACGAAAACTCCGTCCAACATAACATTGTTGATCTTCATAAACCTATTAAATATTTTTATGCTGTAAGGCGTTTCTCTCTGAAATCAACTCCCCTCTCTGTCTACTTGTCATCTTGTAAGCCACACGATTATGTGTTAGACGATTGCAACAATTTCGGTCGTTGATTCAAAAGGAAAAGGGTTGTCGAAACGGTTTGGACGTTTCATTTGGCACCGCGTCGAATAGTTTCATCTGGTGCACTATGTGTTAAAGCGTCTTCATTATGGGGCAATTCGAAGCTACTTCTCCAAGAAAAGAATGTTGTTACCAATTTCAGTTGGCGTGATAGGCTTTCATGGCCGTGCTTTTATCAAACAAGCAGAACCGCTTGTGACATTGCATTGGACACTTATTAATCGAATCCAAGCATTCGGGTTGTAATTTATGTGTATATCAGGATTTGGGTTGTAATTTTCGTGTATTTCAGGACTCGGGTTGTTCTTGAAATCAATTTTGGGTGAGGTTTGCGCATGGTGGTTTAATGACAATATACATGAGTAGCAGCAATTTTAAGCCCTGCATTGACGTTTACAGGCAAGGTGAAACTCTGTTATTATTCTCTCATGGCGCCACATGCAGGCGGGTTCTTGCCATGACAAATCCCAGTCTTAGATTTCATGCAGCGGAATTGAATATTAGAAAGCGAAGAGACTTAAGATTCCCAACAGTAGCCAACAACATTAGAATCCGAGGTGGAGGTGGGATTAATTTTTTCAGGTGGAAACAAAAGCAAAATAGACGCAGGGATTTGCAATCGATACTTATGAGATCGTTGGTATTCTTTGCCTCGAAACAGAACTTTACCATTGATTTTTTAGTAAACAATTGGTGTGAGTATGCAAAGGTTGTTCTTGAAGCTGATAGTGATGGAGGGCAAGGAGGTGGGTTTACATTTCTTCCTGGTTTGGGAGGCAGAGGTGATGAAAACTATCGTGGTAGGAAATCATCTGAGAAATGGTGGTTGTGGTATCTCTTTACTACTACTGTTTTGGGTTTGGTTTTATTCACTGGAATATATTCAGGAATTCTCAAAATAGACTATTCTTCTGCTAAGAGATTCAAAGAGCTGGCTAGACAAGCAGGTTCTGATGGATTATTGCTCTTAATTGTGGTCTCAGTTGCTTGTACAGGGTCCATCTTTGTTGGTTTCTTGAGATCCTGTCTTGATGGTTTTGTGTGCTCATTTAATGAGATATCGTTCTCTTTGCCAGAACAGGGTTGAAGAGTTGAAAAATTCCGTGGCAAACAGAGAAGCTAAACCCATGAATAGAAGGAAGGGAAGGGCATATTAGTACCTGTTGTTTGGATTCTATTCACTGCAAGTGCACGACAAGGCCTTTGATGATTGAAAATTCATCAGTGGACCTCCCAAGCCACAGTGAGTCTATGGCTGCCTAATTAAGTTCTGGCTCAAAATCAAAATATAGGGTTGCAAACTTTTTCATGCTGCAAAAGTGCTGGTGCTGGTGGTGGACAAAAGAGCGCCTGTAACCTAATTCTTCTCCACCTCCTTATAAAGAGTGACATCTGCCTTTTGTTTGTTTTAACTGCTTTGCATATTTCAATCCATTTCATAATCAAGGTTCTACAGGGCTATTTCCCTTTTTAGACAGAATGGGAGAACACATGTAACAATGGTTCTAATTCTTCTCATCCTCAGAAAGAGAGAGATCTACATTATGGCGATTTGAATTGCATTACTTATTTCAAGCCATTTTTTCTATCAAGATTCTTTAGGCCCGCCTATCTGTTGATTCAAGCTATCTTTTAATCAATTGTTTCATTCTATAAAGAGCGCTAGGGTAATAATAAAGCTTATGGGCCTTCTTGCTTGTAATTACGGATGGCTGATGGCATTCTATAATAAAATGTTTGCATATCCTCTCATAGATATTGTTCTACTTGTGTTTATTGGTTTATAAATTATAAGTACTCGTATGTAACCATACATACTGTTGATCAGCTGACACTTGTGTCTTCTAAACTGGTTATTCAGTTAAGCATGCTTCACTGCATGCATGATCTGAGATAGACATTCCAATCCACCTTACAGATTACCCGTGACCATGGCTCATTTATGCTCTTAAAGCTGCTCCTAAAATGCAGATAATGTAGAAGTTTGCACATGAAGTAAACTTTGAGAATTTCTTTCAAAGGTAAGTGCTCTGCTGTAGGAATATGTTCTATGTAACTGAGGTATATCGTGGTAAATCCTAGGTAGTGCCCAATACGGATCAATGTTTTTCCCAGGAACAACATGGATCAAGTTAGCTTGGATAAATGGTAAGTATTAGATTTAATCCAGCTGGACCTCTTATAATGACCATTTGTAATTTATTTATATTGCAGCTGCCCTGATTCTTTTCTGAACTAAAATGCTGGCAGAGTCTAGGCTTTATCTAGACCTTAAATTTTCATTTGATGTGAAATACAGGATTGTTCCACTTCCAACAATAGTGATAATCTGGAGTGCAGGTGTGGTTAAATGCTTTATAAGATGAGGGGAGTAGATTCATCATGGAAGATTGTGTCAAAGGAGGCAGAGGTTCAATCAATCTGTTCAATTATTACTTAAGGGATTTTTGTTAATAAAAAAGGTTTCATGTGTATTATTAGATTGGCAATGACTGAAGGTTTCCTTTTATGAGTAGACAAATATATATAAAGTATCTAGTGTATTATTATGTCCCTGCAGATGTCCCTGCAGGGACATATAGCATGCGGTCTCCTATGTTTTTCTGTTCATACAGATAGCCAATATATTTTTTACCTATAGGTTACCTTAGGTAACAATTTTTATTTTTTCTACAACAATTTGTTAAACCCTTTATATGAAGTTTGATTTGGTGCTGCAGGTATGATGCCAACCTTGGTAGATGGAGTGCTGGGGCCGATGGTGTGCTGATGTTGGTTTTCAGTGCAGCTCTATGGGAGGAAGTCTATGTGAAGAAGAGGTAAGCATCAATGTCTCATCTCGGTTCATCGCAAAAGGTTTTTTCATATCAAGCAGCATAGAAATAAGAATGAGGAAGAGTATTGGGATAGGCAGTTTTACATTCAAACCAAAGTGGTCATGCACATGATAACACGAAGAGGAGAAAATTCTGGCTATTTGGGTAAATTATATCTATGCTACCCATTTTTATTATCTCTCTCATGACCTACTACACACCATAACAATTTTCTCAGTTTTGGATATACTCTTAACAGGCATTTTGTTTTGTGCCACAATATTTCTTAGTAAGTTCTTTAATGGGTTATGCTTTGACTTTCGTCTTAGAAGAAATGTAGGAGCTAGACTATTTTTCACATTTTCAATTTGACCAGCTTTTGTATATTTTAGTTTCTTTTGCAAATTTTATCTGGCAACAAAACCTATTTACAATTGCTTGATGTTGTTCATTTTTTTCTTATGTACAACTCTTACAAAATTTGTTGTTCACTTGCAATCTCTTACAAGTGAATGAACGTCTTACTGCATTCTCATTCTAGCTAGTTCTTTAATTAATATGAAATTATTTTGTACGCATTATATAATTGGATCTACTGATTGAAAGAATATATATCCTTACCAACGTATATATTATGTAATAGTGATAGAGACAATAATTAACACTGCTTCTCCAAGTATCTTTGTTCCTTTGAAAGGGCATGGAGAAGCTAGTAATGCATCCGAGTTTAAGACCCCTAAAATAGATCACTATTTTCTTAAGGTCTGCTAAGTAATGTTTTAGATCCAGATTTACCACTTTCTTGTCTGTGCCAAGAAATCTTATCTCATGTGCTTATCTGTCTTATTCAAACTTATCTGTCCAATGGTGGAATTGAGTGTAACAAAATGAAATTTGGACAACATGCATTTGTCCCGTGGAAAATAATGTCTGCATTTAAACATCTCCTTGTTAATATATTTGTTCCCTTGAATGGGTATGGAGAAGCTTGTAATGCATCCTAGTTTAAGATCCCTAAACTACGTGGAGTCTACTAAGTAACTTCCCACGTGCCTATCTGTCTTACTTAAATTTATCTATCCAATGGTGGAATTGGGTGTAACAAAATGGGATCTGGACAACACACACTTATCCTGCAACAAATACTGTCTGCATTTAAACAACTCCTTGATAAAACAAACTAGCTGCTAATCTCTTCTTACACATATATAGAGAACATTGAGAATGATCTAAGCAAGACCCTAGATAAGCAATAAATCTTTCTTAACCCAAATGATTGTTCTCAATACTTTATGTTTTATACATCTCTAATTTCATCTTTTGGAATTAGGTGTAGTTGACCTAATTGACACTTTCTTTTGCTGGTAACACATAGACTGCTTGATTATATTGCAGGGCATCTAGTGAATTTTCAACAAAATAAGATTTTTACCTTGTATTCAATCTCTATTTGTTGTGCTATTCTCAATTTCAATGGAGCTGCTAAATGAAAAGTAGCATAGTTGGAATGGGAAGTTATAGAAGGCGTTGGAAGTCTGCAGTTTCCTTATTCCTTAAGAATAGGCCTTCCCATGGATGGCTTGGCTTGGGCACCCCTTTACTCTAGGCCAGTGGTGCCTTGTTGATCCTATATGGTAGAATGAGGAACATTGTGATGAATGAAATGTTAGATATCAGATCTTCTCATGACATTGCATTGAGCAATTAAATCCAAGCATTTGGGTTGTAATTTATGTGTATTTCAGGATTTGGGTTGTAATTTGTGTAGGTCAGAACTTGGGTTGGTCTTGAAATCAATTTTAGGTGAATTTTTTGCATGTTGTTTTAATGGCAATATACATGAGTAGTAGCAATTTTAAGCCCTACATTGACGTTTACAGGGAAGGTGAAACTTTGTTATTATTCTCTAATGGCGCCACATGCAAGTGGGTTCTTGCCAGGACAAATCCCAGTCTTAGATTTCGCGCAACGGAATTGAATATTAGAAAGCGAAGAGATTTAAGATTCCCAACAGTAGCCCACAACATTAGAATCTGAGGTGGGATTAATTTTTTCAGGTGGAAACAAAAGCAAAATAGATAGAGGGATTTGCAATCAATACTTATGAGATCGTTGGTATTCTTTGCCACAAAACAAAACTTTTTCATTGATTTTTTAGTAAACAATTCGTCTGAATATGCAAAGATTGTCCTTGAAGCTAATAGTCATGGAGGGCAAGGAGGTGGGTTTACACTTCCTTGTTTGGGAGGCAAGGGTGATGAAAACTATAATGGCAGGAAATCATCTAAGAAATGGTGGTGGTTGTCTCTTTATTACTGCTGTTGTGGGTCTGGTTTGATTCATTGGAATATATTCAGGAATTCTCAAAATAGATTATTCTTCTGCTAAGAGATTCAAAGAACTGGCTAGACACAAGCAGGTTCACATGGATTATTGCTCTTAATTTTGGTCTCAGTTGCTTGTACAGGATCCATCTTTGTTGGTTTCTTGAGATCCCTTATAAGGATTCTAAAGTGACTATATTTCCACCAAGAAGAACTCATAAAGCAAACAACCTTACTATGAGAGCTCTGCTTTGGGTTGCTGGGATTGGTATGCTTTACCACCTTTATTAGGGCAGAAGGGATGCTCTATTATCTAGGGCAAGTGCAGCATACTATAGATGGCAGAATAAAGGCTGTCTTGATAGTTTGTATGCTCATATAATGAGAATTTTCTCTTTGCAAGAAGAGGGTTGAAGAATTGAAAATTTCTGTGGCAACCAGAGAAACGAAACCCAGGAATAGGAGGAAAGAAAGGGCCTATTAGTCCCTATTGTTTGGATTCTATTCACTGAAAGTTCACTACAGGGCTTCTGATGATTGAAAAATCATAATTGGACCTCTGACCTCACAAGCCACCAATGAGAGTATGGGTGCCTAATTAAACACTGGCTCAAAATCAAAATACAGGTTGCAGACTTTTCATGCTGTAAAAGTGCCGGTGCTAGTGGTGGACAAAAGAGCACCTGTAACCTAATTCTTCTCCACCTCCTTATAAAGAGTGACATTGCCGACATGGAAACTTTGAGGCGATGCTGCATGAAAATATGGAATGATTTTTGAAATAAGCTGGAAAGTGTTATGAACTCTGAGTTCCACCAACTCAAGTAAGTATTCAAGAAGGAACTCTAACCAGAGGCACATGTAGCAGATTAAACATACAAAGAACTCGGCCCAAAACCTAGGCCTTGATCTTTCTCATTATCATAACTTCAACCTTGAGTAACCATACCTAAAACACGTTTTTAGCTAGCAGAAGAAGGTGAATATCAACAGAACTTGAACTACTCCCCCAAAACGTCACTGCAAAAGTTACCTATGTGCTACTACACCATTTGGCATTAACCCAATGGAATGTTGGAGGTACCAATTGACACCTTCATATCAAACCGGTAAAGATGCCCATCATCAAAAGGGCAAGTAGCTCACTGGTAGAGCAGGTCCTGTATTAAATTCCTAGCTAGCCCAATTTTCACCAGAATGAGTTTGTAGACAATGCAATAGAAGCACAGAAGACAAAGAACACTCTGCATTGAGGCCACACTCACAAAACTACTCACATCAACCACAAAAATAGCTAACAACCACTTTAGACCACAACAACTGCAATGAGACCAGTTCATCCCCTTACAAATTACTGAAATTTGATGCTCCATCACCTCAAAACTAACAAAAATTATATTCCCACTCCCACTTACAGTCGCTTTAAGAAAGTGAAGGAAAAATGTCGCTCTTTCTTTTTTATCAGAGGCTTCAACTCTGCCTTCTGATCCAAACCTAAGATATATCATTCAGAATGAGCTTTCTTTTGTAATCGAGGATTGGAAGCAAGACAAGGGTTCTGCTCCTGTTATGCCATTTATTAATTCCAATAACACTCTCCCCCAAAAATTCTTGTGTGTTGAGTCATTGGGTTTACTATGGTAATCCCTGTAACATTTTGCACTCTTTTCTTTGTTGGCCTATGGTTTAGTGGTTAAGTACTTGAGACACATCATCACCCTGTTAATGACCCAAAGTCAAATTTAGATCAGAGCCTTAAATTATAAGTTGATTGAATTTTATGAGATTTATATGCAATATTAATTCAATAATTAATAAAAAATAGTGTGAGGCACCCTAAATCAACTTTTGTTTATACAGCGTTAGGATTTCATTTCTGCTACATATTCGCATCTCATTTAGATTTTCCCATTCCCATGTAGTGATTGTTCCTCAATTTATGCCTTACGATGTTTCTTTTGCAACATTTTGGTGCAAATGCTAGTCATAAACCTATTAAATATTTGGTTGGTGAAGTCTCCATATTGGCAAGTATGCTAGAATTTGAAATTCAAATATAAATGAAATTTGTTTTAAGGAAAGGATAAAGATTAATTCAATTAATTACTGAACTTGTGGATGGGAATAAAGTTTTTTCTACTTGTTTTGACGATGAGCCACACTGGTTGGTTCGAAACGCGTCGACAATTTTTTTTTAGAATGTGATTTACACCAAAATTTCTTCTTATAATTGGGAATGAAGTTGTTCATTCTTCATCCATAAAAAATATAGATGGTTAAGTCCATTTGAAAGCGCTACAAAAGAAAATTGTGCATTTAAGTCAAAGACAAGATATTTATTTGAGTTATGTGGGGTAATGAACTGATTAGATTAATATTGGTTATTTGTATTATATTTAAAGAAATTAATTATATTGAGAGGTTCTTTCAAGTGTAGTATGGAAAATATGTTGTAATTTTCTGCTATGTTATGTTATATTATATTGTGTTATAATATTTAAAAATTTTAACTTGATAAAATTACATAAAAATAAAACTAAAATTAAAATAATATTTTGACTTGGTCAAATTACATAAAAATAAAATTGTAATAATTAATAATTAAACTAGCCTAGATCCATCTTAACTCTGTATCTATCAAATGACAAGAGTGATCAAATCTCTCATCTTCTTTGAATGCAAAACTTGAGAAAAGGTTTGCACCTCAAGAGATGTTGGAAGCTTGGGGATATTGAGAGAGAGGTGAATCAATGTTGTAGTGGATGGATCAATTTAAATGTTCTTTCACATTTTCTTTACTACTTACTAAACCATCAATAAATTCACTAGTGGTATAAGATATCAACAACAAATAATACATGCACTATAAATCAAATGAGCAACAAATATAACTTGAAGGTACATAAACATAAGAGATCATACTATAAACATATTAGAACAAACACCATCAATACAAGGGGACAACGGATCTTAGGTGGAAAAACCAAATAGAAAAAATCATTGTTGTTGTGGTCTTCATCTTCTTTTATTATTATTATCAAATTCTTCTTCTTTGCATATACATTGGCCACCTCCAATTTGTAAATCATAACCTTCCAATCATGTGAGCAACTCTCACTCCAGGCCACTACCTATGGGAACCCACTGGTTCCTAAACTCTACAGACCACCATATCATAGAAGCCACTACTCCTAGGACTTTGTAGACCACCACCTGCTGGATAACCCAACACCTGAGTATTTTCCAGCCACCACTAGAAGGAATCCTTTACTTGTAAGTTCTCACACCACTACCTAAAGGATGTGGCTACACCCTGAATCTGAAAGCCATAGCCCAACCTTCAAGCTCTCTTGTGGACCATGCTTCACAATTTCACAATGGATCCACCCGAATCAATACAAAAAACTATCAGCCTCCATTTAATCCCATTTTCACATTGTACCCACTCAAACTATCTCACTCAATATAACTGAATACAAAGGACATTCTCTCAACCAATCTTTACCCATACACTCAACAATCAAATCATAAACAATCTACCATCTTAATACAACAAAAGCATCAAGACACACTCTCATGAGAACCAACAAATAAACTCACACATCAATTTATCCATACACATTACAACTCTTGTTTGCATACTCAAGAAGCATATATATAAGCCCACTTATTACATAGTAGCATATATCTCTCATGCAAATGACCCATAAACATATTTTCTAGCAACAAACTCTAACAACCCTCACTTAATCAATACTTATCAACCTCACACTCAAAACAACTAACTCAACAATACAATAGTGATATACAACGCATCCATCCTAGTGTCTTGCTCTCAGTTAGATACAAGAAGTCATATAAATCACCATATACTAGACAACATACATACAGAACCTACATAAACAATATCATCCATATATACACACAACTTCTCCCCCTGCAATGACAACAATATCAATCGAACCAAAATTCTATCACATGTTATTGATATATCGTTTTCACGAATCTTGATACACCCTCACGACCTCTACAAATGCACTTTTGTCCAAACTCTAATCACACCATAGAATCCATGCTCTACCTCAATGGACTACATACAACACATTTTATTACAATCATTCACATAATAATCAACTCGATCACTCCTTCAACAAAGTTACATCGCACATTGGTTATAGATTATCTAACCTCTCCATCACTTTATCTATGCAACAATGTGTGCACTATATATCGACATTATATTATAGGAGCACTTAAAAACTCTACTCCGTGTGTTGGCTTAGGGGGTCCTTACGCAGGTTTAGATTTAGCTGCGCCAACCAAGAAAACCTTACATTACTAGCCCTTTCGAAAGCACAGGCTATAGTCTCACCCGAAGCAATATGGGGGGATGCAAGAACCAAGTTTATGCATCCAGAGACTAGTGTGATGTCTTTCAACACCTTAGATTTGCTTTCATGCAGGTTGATAAATTCTTAGGGCACGTTGCTTCAACTCTATTAAACAATGTTTGGACCTTTGTGAAGGTCCATGATCATTCCTTGCGGACCTTTAATGGTCAATTTACCTACTTATGTGCATCAAAAAGAAATCCTAAAGTGGAATTCGCGCAGATCTAATTAATTTGTCAGAAAACATAAGAGAAATAACCAGAGACTTTGCAGAAATGTTTAAACATGCATTTCATACATTATTAAGACTTATTCATGGTAATCGTGCAACATTAAATCAATAATTCATGAAACAAGTTATTTATAAGTGGCATATAACGTAAATAGACATGAACATTAATACTCAATAATTCTTCAGAAAATTGACTTTACTAATCTTAATTCACAGATTACAGACTCAAACTGCCCTGCGCACACAGTTGCAAGGGTGATCGCACTCAGCTGTAGACTCTAACAAGGCCTCTACGCACTCAATTGCAGATCCTTTCTTCTTCTAAGCCCTCCTGATCCTTTCACTCTTCTATCTTACCCTCTTCTACTCTACTACTTTTCCATCTAGTTACTTCTTACTTTTGTTAGGACTCACCTATTTATAGTATTTTTCATATAATTCCATCGTCTGTGGACCATGGGTGAATCTCAAAATTGACTCAAAAGTTATCCAAAACAAAGGGCTAAGCCCCTTTCACTCCTATTCATCTACATCTCCACATCCACAAATCGCGGAGACTTTACATTATTTACAAAATTGTACCAAAATTTGGGTTATGTTAACCGCAAACTAACCAAGGAGATCCCATCCTAACAGGCCCTCAACACAAAGATCCTGACTCGCCCTAGAGTCACTCCGATGGCATTGTGATCTTACTGTGAAGATACCCGCGCTCCACCTAGATCACTACAACTTCAGCGGTGCTCTGTTTCGCTTCCTGTCAAACCTCCTCGACCAATTTTTCAATGGTTGGTCCTTCTAATGCCAGCCTCATTGTCCAATGTGTCTACTGCAATCCCTTAAGCTTTTCTTAAATGGAGAACATGATCTAATAAGACTCATGCAACCAAGGCAGCAACCTGGCCTTTAGCAAGGCTTCTTTCTTTTGCGCTTCCTCTACTTGTGCCAGTAGTTGCTTTATTTCCTGTAACTTGGCAAGACACTGTGTTGGTGCTAAGGTGCGTGTAGTCGGCCTAACCTCATCATATTGGCACAGCATCTCCCTTACCATTGTGTTCAAGGTTTGCAAGTTTAGACCCTCCTACAAATTGGTCATTAGCTCCATAGCCTACTCAAACAATGCCGCACAGTCAGTGATTGTGGTATCCAAAGTAGTCATTCCATTCTTAATTATGATTTTGCACTTCTCCTAGACCTCAGGTGGAGTCATGGGATGCAACTTCAATTGTAGCTCTAGAATCTTCATGTTGAACTCGAAATTTACTCGTCAAACTTCTGCTCTAGCCTCACGCACACCGGCAGCTAATTTTCTGATTTTGGCTTCAACTTGTGCATCCTCTGGGATGTGAAGTTCAAGCATTGTTGTACAGACCTCCACAACTGCTGACTCCAGACTTGAATTACATGCTTGAATTTCCTCCTTTTCCTTTATATCCTACGTCTTTTCAATGAACATTTGTTCATTGTTGACTTTGTACTCACTTATGAGGTTGAGGGTGCGCTACTCCTTGGTTCTCAATTCATCTTCCACCCCCTTTTGCAGCGTGTGGAGGGTTTCATTGGATAGCTTTGCTATATTCAGTCCTATATCCTTAACCGCACTAAGCACAATATGATTGTCAGCGAACTCTGTGTGAATGGACCTATCTCGAAACGGTATAGTTCTAAGATCCAGGTCCTTACTACCTCTGTTGCTTGGCTTGTCCCAGGTGTTAGGCTCACTTGCTCCGCACTCGCTTGTCCAATGCCCACTAGTATTCTTCCTGTTTGGATCTGCAGCTCACACAAATCCTTTTAGACACTCCCTAGCATCTACATGTAGTGCTGTTTGAACTGCTACAACACTTTTGTCATCATATCCCTTACTTTTTGTTGATATCATTGAGACCACCTTCTATTAATATCATGGGATCAACCTGTGTTTTATCAAACTTCTTCTTTTTTTGTGTTCTACCATGTTCCTCTATGCCACATCTTTTCAAAATAAAGGGGGGCTATTCCCCTCATCACCTCCTCAACCTTGGTCTTAAAGATCTTCTTCCTCTGTCTCTGGTGAAGGTGACTTATCACCTTTCTGTGACTCACATTGTTAATTTTCTGCTTGCTCCTTAGCAATGCGTTCTTGCTCTATGAAAGCCTTTTCTGTAGCTTCCTTCTTTTTCTGCTCTACTAGGGTACTCACAACTTTCTTAGTGGCCTCCTTTATTTTCTGCACAGTAGAACTTTCCGCACCCATTCTTGTTCCAACATTTAACTTTGACAGGGCACACCACTCAGTAGGCCATAACCCTACAATCTCTTACACATCCATTTTTTACACCAAATAGGGAAATTGGTCCCATTTCTACTTTGGATCATTCCATAGTTGGATGTAGATTTTGTGGAAGTCAGCCTTGAACTTCGTGTAGGCTAATAGCTATGTGAAAACGGTTGGGGGCAACCTTGGACACTAATTGATTGCCATGTGGAGATCCATTTCCATAAAAGTGAAAAATATCTTTGTTTTTGTAATCCACACGACATCCTTCATAGACCATAAAGAGGTGATTTGCGTGGCTTTCGACAATCATTCCTCGAGAGGAGGAAATTGGCTATTCTCCAACAATTTCCACGCAACGAGCATAATTGATAGCGGTAACCAAGCATAGTGGAACAACTTGGTTTCCTCCTGGGCTTCTCGACAGTTCGCTAGGAACTCCTGAAAAAGGCGCTTAGCCCAATTAAATTGTATGTCTTTCATGCACTACACAACAAGTGAAATTACTGGCGGAACTTCATCCGTGCGACATTTTCTCATAATATTTCTTACTAAAATCTAGGAAATAAGTTGAACTTCCTGGTCTATATAGAGAATGGAATACCCTCACAACGTTTTGAGGAAGACACATTCCTTCTTCATGTCTGCAAACTCTTTCTCCCCAGTCTTTCCCCTAAACTCCTTGGTAGGGTTCACGCCTTTGTAAGGAAGCGTGATTATGTGAATCAACATGTCCATGATGGGGTAAGGCTCTCCTAGCCATAAGCACCCATCATGCACCAATGTGAGGAGCTGGCGCATACAAATGGTATTGATGTTAGAGCAGTGATAATGCATTACTAGTAGCATGTTCAACAATCCCGACTGCTCAACTCCGTGGAGCCATTCCATCAGCGCCAATGTTGTAACACCTGTTTCTTCAAGATAAATATTTCTCATATATTTGTCCATCCTCAAATGTGGAAGCTTAGTGTGGTTCGTGAGGTCCCAATCATCCATTTTTAACAATAGGATCCGTGCAAGCCAAGGGACTTCAAAGGGGACCTGCTCAGGTAGCAAGGGCATGGATACTCTAAAATTCCCAGTATCAGGGTCCTTCATTACCTTTTCTTTTCCCTTCCATGGAGGGACATACTTTGGTAGCCTCATCATAGGTTCGATCCCTTCGGCATCAATATCATCCATTCCCTAGAATTCTTCTGCCTCTAGGTCCACTACTCTTTCTGGCTACTTATCATTCTTCTACTTCTTCTGTGTTTTGGTATGCTTCCTTGGTGAGGCGTGCACCGACACCTTATTCTGCTTATCCTTCATGGATTATTTTGGCTTGGCTGGTTGGTTTTCCCTAATAGGGGTGTGCTTCAGCCTCAGTAACCTCGACACTGTAGGCACAGTAGCTGGAGCTTCCATACTTAAAATTTTGAGGGCTACTACTTCAGAGACAACATCGCCAACACTAACAGTTTCAACAGGGATTGGTGTAAACATATTCTTAAGAATAAGATTTCGGTTTATCTCAGGCATTTTAGAAAAAACAGGGCTCGCAACTAAATATTCCTAAATAACTTGGCTCATAGGTGACAAACAATGAAATTCAACAACAAGTCTTAGGGCACAAAGTGCTCTCTATTGGACCGACACACATAATTTATAGGGGGTTTTGAATTCAAATCCAACCGTTCCCCCCGAATTATGATAATAAATAATATTTTTCCGATAGATATTAAAATACTTTTGCCTTATTTATCACCACCCTACTCCACTTAACCATCTTCTGGTCATCAAGTCATGAACAATAACTCCAACAGTGATTTTCCTATCGGTCTGTACGATACCTTCCCCCATGGCGCAGCTTCCTGAGTGTAGCTTCATTGGTTGCATCTTCATCATTCTCCGCACAGCCTGATCGCTGCATTTTCCTCCAAGCTGGGTAGTGCAATTTATAATCCTGCACTCCCTTGCAACTTCCTGGAGCACTAAGACTATCCTGCTGTCATATAGTAATTGCACAAGATCCCCTGTATACAACTTTAGTCTTCTCCCATTCACTCTTCTTGGGAAAGGTTCCCTATTTAGTTTCACGAGCTGAATTGCACCTCCATCTATAATTTCTTTGACAATATATGGCCCTAACCAATGCATCTGGAATTTACCCAGAAATTTAGTGACTTTAATATCATATAATAGGACAAGATCGTTTACCTTGAATGTGCAAATCCTAATATGGCGATCGTGCCATGATTTTTCATGTTCCTTTTGTACTTGTTGATGGAATCCTGCCAAAAATCAATCTTCTTTGAGCTCCATAAGCTACACGAGCCATTCCTCCATGGCCTCATGATATGCCATATCCTTCAAAGATGCTATGCGTAGACTAGGCACAATGTACTGCATCGACATTACAACTTCAACCCCATATACTAATATGAACAACATTTGCCCTATCAACTTCTTACAAGTAGTCCTATAAGCCTAGTGGACTACAGGTATGCACACATCCCCGTCATTCTGTTGTGTGTTGCAGATCTTCGTCAATGCAATCTCCAAAATCTTGTTAAAGGCTTCAATAGTTTCATTCGCTTGCTGGTTGTATGGTGTACTCTTCTGATGGTAAACTTGGAATTCCTTAGTCAACATGCTAATTGTTTCATTCAAAAAGTACATATACCTATCACTCATCAACACTTTCAGGCATCCAAATCTAGTTAAGACATGCTCAAACAATAATTTTGCTGCCATTGCCCCTATACAATCCTTAACTAGTTGTACTTCTGCCCATCTGGTTAGATATTCTATGGCAGTGATAATATAGCGCGCACCTATTTTCTTTCAAGGGGAGTAAATTGACCCAACAAAATCAATCACCCACTTCTCAAATGCCTGCAAGGACACTTGAGGATGTAGGGGTAACTCATCCCTTCATGATGGTCTGCTAGTTCTTTGACAGGCATCGTACGCCTTACAATATGCCTTGGACTATTTATGCAACGCTGGCCACCATAGACCTACACGCAAAATCTTTTGCGCAGTTGCTTTGCCTACATAATGGCCTCCTATGGCTCCCCCATAAGCTTCAGCGAGATTGTTGTCCTGCTCAAAGTCTGGCACATATCTTCGCAATATTTCATCTACACCCATTTTATATAAATGTCCCACAATAACTGAAAAATTAGTTGCGCGCACTTCTAATTCCTTCTTCTACTAACTTGTATATCCTTTTGGTACCATTTCCATTGTCAAAATGTGAATAATTTCTGCAAAATTGTCATCCACTATGCACAGCGCAAAGAGTTGTGCATCTGGCAACCCTTCTCCAAATTATTAGGTTCTTCTCCTATTTCAATCTGTGACAGATGGTCAAGTTCTGCATTTAGCCTTCCTGGCTTCACAATGACTTCAAAGTCATACTCCTGAAATAATAGCAACCATCTGTAGATTTTTCCCCCCAACACAGGCTTGTTGACCAACTATTTCAAGGCAGGATGATCTATGTACATCTTGAATTTCCCTCCTAGCAGGTCTGAATTTTTACAAAGCATACACCATGGCCAACCCTTCGCACTCGGTTGTTGAATAATTTTTCTGAGCTTTTGATAACTTCCTACTTACAAAGGCTATAGGATGGTACATTTCTCCTTCATCGGCCTGTGTTAGCACTGCACCCAATGCAATGGAAGAGGAATCCACATGTACATGAAGCTCCTTTTTCTAATCAGGGAAGGGAATACCAAGCTCAGTGCAGTGACCATATTTTCTTTCAACATATCTAAGTTGCACTGACATTCTTTGTCCCAACAGAATGTCGCTTCCTTCTTTAGTAGTTTCTCCATGGGCGCAGTAATTTGAGTATAAGCTTTGATAAATTTTATATAGTATCTCGTTTGTGCAAGTGTTGTGTGAAACTATTTGACGCTCCTAGGGGCCTCCAAGTTTACAATTACTGCAATCTTTGCAGGGTCCACCATCAACCCTTGCTTTCACGCAACATGACCCAGCAAGATCCCAAAAGGAACACAAAATATGCAATTTTTCAAATTCAGTGCCATCTGGTATCTGTGACATGTATCCAACATCAGGTGTAGATTTGCTACATGGCACTTCACTAATCCAAACACTATCCAGTCATCACTGTCTACCTCCAGAAACTTGTGAATGAACTCCTTGAACGCTGCTATGATGACGCAGAAAAGTATCGCAAGCACATTCTTTAGTCCAAATGGCATCACAATGTACAGGAAACAACCCAACTCCATTACGAAGGTTGTTTTTCTCCATGTTTAGGTGTGATCTTGATTTGATGGTACCCAGAGAACCCGTCAATAAAGGAGGAGGCCTCATGCCCTCCAATATTGTCTATCAGTTTGTCTGTAAACTTCAATGGGAATGGATCGTGAACACATGCATCATTAAGATTCTATAGATCTCGCAAATCCTTATTTCACCCTTTTGTTTCTTTTCTTGAACCAACATTGGGATCACCCAATTGGATTCTTCAATAGGTTCTATGATGCCTATGTCCAACATCTTATCTAGCTCTTGGCACACCTTTTATTTATACTTAGGATTAGGGTGACAAGGCCTCTGTTTAACAGGCTTCACTTCCAACTTCAGTGTGATCTCCATAATCCCAAAATTGTTGATTATGCCTTTTAAATCCGAAAATTTGGTGGAGAAGATATCCTAATATTCACGAAGTAATTCAACAACATTATCTACTGTAACATCGTCCCAATAGGCTCCAATTTTCGATAACTTTGGTTCTTCCTCAGTGCCAATGTTTACTTTCTTTGTCTTCAAAGGCGCGGAGATGTCTCGTTTTCTATTTGTGGTCCCTCAACTTCAGATGTCATTATGCTTCCAGAATATTGATGTTCCTTGGGTCATCTTCTTCCTCTTTACTGGTCACATTATAACATTCCAATGCACGACACGGCTGGGTGCTCCAGTCTGGTTGGGTCCATCACATAGGTTCCTTTGACATTCTGAAGATAATGCCTTAATCTCTTGCAGTGCTTCATCAATGCTTGCAAAGTCATCTTCAAAGCTGAAAGTCAATATGAACCCTTCCTTCAATGCTTCCCATTCTATAGTGTCATGGTGGAGCTCCGTTTCCGGATAGCATTTCATGGGAATTGTGTCCAAGGTATGATAAAATATGTGTACCCACTCTAGCTATGGTTCTATCCCCCATGCCTTATTCCACTTAGCGAGGTGATCACAGGAATCATCATTCCCATTATACTTCTCAATCATTCTGGTACTGGCACGCCCAAATAGTATATTCATCATTCTCCTGTAGTCTCGCCAGCTAGCAAAACTATCCTTATGCATACCCCACCATCATGTAGGCATAGCACGCAGTGCCAACTCTAATGCTTGGAAGTGATGGTCCTTAGGGATTTCATGCTCAAATTCCTCCAAAAACATGTTTACATCAATTAAACCATCATAATAAGGTAGTTTCTTACCTTCGACAAAACACAGTGCAACGCCTTCGTCATCATATTGCATCACAGTAAAGAAACTTTATGTAAGTGATTCTGCCAATGTTCTAACTCTTCATCTAAATTAGAGATGTAGAAACTATCCCAGTCCCATGCAATCTATCCATCCATTGTCGGATCGATCCAGTCTTGATATCACACTGTTATCTTGTAAATTTGATCCAGTTCATCATCACTTTCCTCATAATTGTTGACTGGTTCAATATAGTGTGCCCCTTCTGCAAGGTCCAATGGCACTATAACCCAAAGTGACTTCCTTTTAAACAACATTGTCCTCTTCTTCAAATTAATGACCCCATTCATACTAATAACCTAGTCAATTCCTAGGAGTGTGGGGTAGGGATTATTGTCATCTACAATTTCTATAATTTCAAAGGTTGCTACCAAACTCGCACCTCCAGTATCAACTGTTACTCCATATAACTGTCCCATGGGGATGATTTTCTGTTGCTTCGCCATTCTGAGTTGAATTAGAGACCACTACATCGCAGGTCTCCCCATCCTTTCCCACATCTGTTTCAGTAAAATGTTCACATCAAACCCAAATCCAATATGACCTGATCCATTTCATAATAACCTATCTGCGTGGTTAGCCTCATCTCTCGCCCTCTTCGTGCATTATGCTTGCCAATTTTTCTAACCACGGGGTGTCCATCAATAGCTTTCTCTTTACTGGCGCATTTATTTATTATTTCTTGCAGTCCCTCCATAGCCTTGCTATAGTACATAAGCTTTATGCATGTTTCCAAAAACGTAGTGAGCACAGAAGGATCAACCTCTACAGGCGCGCTAATTTCTTGCATCTTGTCTTGGCTTTCTGAGGTGGAGGCCTTAATGAAGCTCTTCTTGGCTTCCATAAATGTTTCCTTAGCGCAATCCAAATCAAATCTGACATCTTTCTCTGGCACTTTGCGGACCCATCCCTCTTCTTCAAGATATTTACCTTTATCAGTGTCAGTCGTCATTCCACTTCTTAGTACAATAATAATGCTTTGATCTTCTTTGCAATGCTCAACCCTTATCATCTGTAAATTCTCCATCAATTGTGCTTTCTTTTCTTGCATTTTAGCTATTAGCACTAGGCATTCTTCTATGGTATGGTCAAGTTGTCTGCAATATTGACATGATTGATGTGTAGTATTTTGACACTCTCGTGCATAGTTCCCCGGTTGTCTATAGTTGTCGTAAATAATCTCACCGTGATCCCCACCAGGTCATCCTCCTCCTCGACCTTGAAAACCTCCTCACGCCCCTCCTGCGCCTTAATCCTGAGGTCGAGTTTCTACTTGCATACCTAACTTGGGGTTCTTTCCATCATTAGCTCATAGCTTCGATAGTGGCGCTCATCATGGCCCGCAAATTTGTAGAAGTTATAGAACAATTGTTGGGGTGTCTGGATGAACTTTTGAAGTAAATGGAAATTATTCGTTGCATGTTGTCCAACAACTTGTCAAATAACACATGATAGCACAACCCCCATGTTCGGCCTTGCCGGGGCTTCTAGCTTCAGGGGAATTGGCCCCCCTCCTGTAATATAATTTGTGTACACGGGACAATGATCTTTATCGTGCCCATGACCCTTGCACTTCAAACACCAGAATTTTGCACACATTTCTAGTTTAGATTCCTTGTCTCTCTTCAAGCTCTATAAATCTAGGTGTAAGATTTCTAATTGTGATTGGATCTATTGTACTCCCAGGTTCGTATCTTGAATAGGTGATTCCTGGAGCCTTGTCGCGATTTCCAAGGCTTCTGCCTTTGTCTCTATCTTCTGTTATGACATATCAATTCTCAAGTGGGGAAAAAAGTAACACTATAAACCAATCACGATGTTGGCTATATGTGATCTGCATGTTAGCCCCTCTGATTTGACACCTCAACCTTTCATCAAATTCCCAAGTCGTTTCATCGACCCTCATCATGATCTCTTTAAATCCAATTATTGTTTGTGAGTCAGACTTAGGCTTACTAAACTCTTTGTTTAAAGTCATCTTAGTCTCTGCTAGCATTGCAAGAGGATTATCAGAACAATCCTTAATGTACCAAGTTAGTGCGTGATCATGCAAAGAAGTAACCAACTATGCCTTCGTTATATTGTCATCAGTAATCTTTTGTGTTGTCCATACAACATTTGCAACAAACTATAACTACTTTGCATCTTTAGTTCCTATGCCTTTGAAGATCAACATCTTCATTGTGTTCGCCATGTTGAATGGTGGTGGAGGTGGAGGTGTGAGAGAAGGTGTATGCGGTGGAGGTGGAGGTGGAGGTGGAGTGGATGGATTATTTGTTTGAGGAATCCCTTGAGTGATTAGCTGAACATTGCTTCGCAGCATAGTCTATCCCACCCCTTCGTCATCACTTGAAGGAGGTCCAATCAATGGACTGTACTCTAGTCGCAATTCTTTGCAATTTCTAAAGAATCATCCACTTCGTGTAACTCCAAACATCAAGGTAATGTCATCACCCGATTTTCACATAATAACAATTTAATCCAAGTATTCAAGGATCTTAAATACTTACCTCGCAGAACTTTGAAAAATCGTTGCTCCACTTCGCTATAGTTGACTAAGGTATGACCTACAAATTCTGTAACAAACCCCCCCAAAATCCAATCAAGCCAATGATCGATAGCCCGCGCGATCTTGTTTTTAGAGGCTTCTAATTATCACACTAATTCTAGAGTCCACACTATAGGACTATCTAGCTTCCAGCTTCCTTGATTATTTGTCAATTTAGCTAACCACTCATACAGTTCAACGGGGAAGGCGCAGAAGAAGATCTCATGTATCTTTGTATACAGATACCTGTTCAGCCACTCTTCCTTTGACAACTGTGGATTCCTATTTTCTTGTGCCAGGAACTTGTGAATCTTATGATCTAACCACTTTTCAATTTTTTTCTTGGTTTGATTCCAATGATGCGATGTCACACATACTTTCAAGCAGATCCCAATCCTAGAAACGGAACCATTTGTTGGCTTAGGGAGTCCTGACCCAGGTTAGGAGTTAGTTGTGCCAACCAAAACAACCCTACACTAATGGCCCTTTCAAAAGCAACTCACATAGCAGAGGTTGCAGTCTCACTTGAAGCAGTATGTGGGGATGCAAGAACAACGTTTCTACATCCAAAGACTAGTGTGATGTCTTTCAACGCCTTAGATCTTCCTTCACATAGATCAATATAATCTTAGGTCATGTTGTTACAACTTTGTTAAATAGCCTTTGGACCTTCGCGAAGGTCCACAATCAGTCCTTATGGACCTTTAATAGTTAATTTACCCGCTTACATACATTAGAAAGCAATCCTAAATTGGCATTTGGGAAGATCTACTTAATCCGTCCAAAAACATAAGAGAAATCACCAAAGACTTAACAGAAGTGTCTAAACATGCATTGCATACATTATTAATATTGATTCAAGATAATCACACAACATTCAATCAATAATTCATAAAACAAGTTATTCATCAGTGGCATATAACATAAATATACATGAACAGAAATACTCAATAATTCTTTAAAAACTTGTCTTTATTAATCTTAATTCACATATTATAGACTCAAACTGCCCTACACACATAGCTGTCGTGGTTCACGCATTCAGCTGCAGACTCTACCTATCACTCTTCTATCTTACCCTCTTCTACTCAGCTACTCTTCCATCTATTTACTTCTTCCTTTTACTGGGACTGAACTATTTATAGTCTTTTTCATACAATGCCATGGTTCGCAAACCACGGGTGTGTTAGAGTCCCATAGTGATAGGATTCATAATTTTGAATTGGCTGAGGTAAAGTCTTGTAATATTGTAGATACCTTTGCTTTCTGCAAATGTTTTCCATATTAAAATTAAAAAATGTATAGAGGCTATGTCCTAAAAGAAATATCAGACAAAAAAATAAGAAGAGATAAAAAAAATATATGAAAAATATGAACCCAAAACAAAAAACAGATCATGAAAGTGTGCAAGACCAAGTGCCACTACTCGTTACTATACTGACTTAAATAACGGTTGTGTGTAGCTTGTCATACATGCCACAATCCGTGATAGTCAAATTGTTTAATCTTGACTACTTCATGCTTTGAATTTCATGGTTATAGTTAGAGAATAAAGATCTAGCCAAACAGTTTAATCTTGGCAGATCAGTAGATAGGTAGAGAAATAAAAGGAGCTCATCATTTTAATCTGAGCCCTTGGAATATATAAGGTTATAAGTAGATAGTTTGTTTCATAAAATAAAAAGGAAAGATAAGGGTTTGCTAGCTTAAGTGCACCCAATAAAATGAAGAAAAAATGTTAGGGTAAGTAAAAGGGTAAGTAGAAGAAAGGTTGCAGAAATACAAGCTATTTGAGGCATAAGTACATCTATCATGTTTAATCATGTGCTTTAGTGTGCAGGAGCAGTTATGAAAGAAAAGGATGCTCATAAGTTCATTTGGTTAACTTCCCCCATTCCATTTCACCCCTCACTACACACTTAACTAATTTCCCCTTTTACCATTTCTTATGTAAACCCCTTTTCCCTTAATTTTTACCCTTCCCCCTTGGTTTCACACATTCCCTAGCAAATTACCATCTAAATGCATTCCCCTACCCAAAAAATCCCTTTTCCCCTAGTGTGAAACCCTTTTCCCCATGCAAAAATCATTTTTCCTTTATTAATTTCCCTAAAAACCCACTAAAACCTCTTATCCTTACTATTATTCCCCTCCCGCATTACTTTATTAACCCAAAAAATTCACTTTTATCTGTTACACTCCATAAACCCACATTACTTTATTAACCCTGCATTTATCAATTGATTAATTACACTTAAGGGTAACTAACCTCTCAGCCTCGCTAATATCCGCCTCCATCTACCTCCATGCATCTCCGCCACGTGATGGCCATTGGATCTTGCACCCCCAGATCCTATGGCCCTCATCCATATCATGCCTGTTCATCTCCCGACCTTTACCAACCCGAGAGCAAGTGATATGGGCTACTTGGCCCCCCTTGGGTTATGTGGCGGCACCGCGTTAAGTCGCGTGATCTCAGGAAAATACCACCCATCACTCAAAAGTTGTGCGATGGCTCCCTAAACCACCTCCCTGCCAAAATAAAAATTGTTCATTTTTCACTAAAAAATTTCCATGCCAATTTTCTTACCAATCCCGATTAAAAGCCCGCAGACCCCCATTTTCACCCATTTTCACTTGTTTACTCTATGAAAGAATTTTGGGCTTCCCTGCACCCCTTGAGCTTTTGCAACCAGTTTCGACCATCAACTGCTTCCCGAACATGCTTCGAAAGCCCAATCCAGCCCTCCAGTGCATGACTGAAGCCACCAAACCCTCTATAACAACCATTCAAAACCAGTTTGCAACTTGAACCATAAATTCTAGGTATTTTGATAGAGACCCAGAACTGCCCTCTCAAATTCAAAAGTATACAGTAAATTCAAACATTAAAGTAATTGAATTTAATAAATTTCCATTGAATTGAGAGTATTTCCCCTCAAGTACCGAAATCCATATCCTGCAAATTGTCAATACCCTATCCTTCAACCAGACACAGTTAGCACTTCATTTTCAAAAGTTGTATAAGCCCAATTCCCATAATTTATCACCAATATGGCTGCCCCGACCTCTTTGGATGTCAGACCAGTCTCAACCCTACACCTAGACATTGACCATTTAGCCCTGGCAGATAGGGATTTCCAAATTAAAGACACAGCCACCCCAAGCCACCTTATGAGAATCCACTGTTGGGCTAAGGATAGGTTCCTAAACCATGCTAATGACATCAAACTTTGGGAATCTAATTTTCCCAAATATGCATTCCTAGAAGTTCACCCATTCCCAAACATAGTACATTTTTGTCATGCATGTTATGTTCCAATCCAAAGGGCTATTGAGGCCCCAAACCATGAGATATTATTCACCATTACTGCTAAATCCATCAACCAGATGCTGCAAATCCAGCCTAGTCCTAATCTGACTCCTTTGTCCATTGGAACCCTGTTGGACCTATACATCACACTCGACCTAGTCAAAATAAAAATAAAAAATCCAGAATTTCATCATTGATGAGTGACATACTCTTAAAGGCATTCCACCCTATGCTGCCACTTTTTTTCAGAGACTAGAAGGAGAATAATCACCATGCTTTCATTCATCCTAGGATATACATCAGATGGGCATGTGGATGAGGTCATCATGGCCTTCTTGTCCATTTTCACTCCAGGCAAGCCTCTTGCTATTATGTATGATTATGCCAGTTCATTGTAGAGAGAATGCATGAACAATTCACTAGACTGCCCATTGTTTCATATGTTCTTGTATTACTAGACAGATAAGTTCCCTTTGAGGATTGAGAAATTGGACACCAAGGGAAAGGAGATATTAATCATCTACAACACATCCTTTGTCCACAAGTTTTCCACTTCGTTCAACTACAAAGACTTCATAGACTCTTTTGTATACCCAGTCATGAACATGCTAACTTCTAAGACTCAGCTTAGAATCAACCCAGAGATTAAGAGAGTACTGCAATTGGCCAAGAACAACAAGGTGGGAGATTATTACTTGTACCAAAACCACACTGACATCAGGATTTATGGCTATGAGCTAGCCCCCTACAAATTGCCCAAATACCTCCCTATGAGGATATTTTCTCTGGAGTACTTCAGGGAAATCATCAGCTCTGATGAGATCCACTTCCTAGCTTATAGGAAAAAAACCAAGTTCAAAGTGAAGAACCAAATGGACCCATTTATTCGCAACAACAGAGAGGCTAGACCAAAGGCCAAAAGGTTACTTCAACTAATGAAATTCGAAAACAATTTCATTTGGCACGTCATAAACAAGCTCAGACTAAAGGTCAAGTTGGGACATACATCCACCACCCAATGCTTGACATTGAATAGTTTGATAACCAGGATGAGTGGGTGGAGAACACTTTAGTTGACATTGACAACACTGTTGTGGATGTAGAGAACACAATTATTGATTTGGAAAGACAATTTTATCATAACTTTTTTCTACAGGTTCCAGAACAAGTGGAGCCAATGAATATTCCTCCTGTCATACAAACTCCACTAAATGAGGAGAAGAATTCTAAGAGGAGCAGTGATGAGGCATCTAGATCTGCCATGGAAACTACTAATGAGTTGATTGAGCCAAGCAAGAGGCCCAAGTTGAATCTTGTCTTTGAACATGAGGATAAGGTTGCATCAAAAGAAATAATTGACACTGAGGCAATGAGACAGAAAGGTAAAGAATTAGCTGCATCAGAGGAAATACAGTAGCCATCAACCTCCAACACACATATGATAAGTAGACAACCAAGTATGGAGATATCTTCCTGTGTCAGACCAGCTAACAAGGAAAAGGACATCAAAGATAGATTTAAAGAGATAAAGATGAGGAATGAGAGACTGAAATCAGAGACATATGACCAATACCTCAAGCTCACACCACCAAACCAGACTAGACTGATGTCAGCATTTGACTTCAAATAAGGAAACATTTAGGTCTCATTCTTGTAGCCCACTGTACAACAACCAAAGACCTCAATAGATTACAAGAACACAAATTTTGAGGTCTGAGTTTCAGGTGCAGTATCTAATAAGGCCTTATTCCATGGAACTTACTAAGGATGGCCAGGGATGTTCATCCCCTTGATCGGATAGAATTTCACAAGAATGCTGGAGAAACGATCTAATCCACCCTCACAAAAAAGGTCGCGGCTTCTTAAACGCTGCAGGATTTATTGGACAGTGTAACAACTTAGTACAAATTAGAGAGAGCCTCTTCATAGGCTAAAGACACCAGGATGAAGTCCTTGGAGGACTTGGTTATTGAACTAGGCCATGACCCAAGTTATGTTAAAGCCATAGAGAAACTGATCAAAAAGAAAAATGAGGACATAGAAACCCTCAAGAAACAGCTCAAGTTGCCTCATTTGTAGCATCCACAGAGAAAGGAAGTCGTAGAAAGCAAGACCAATCATGAGGAAATGATAGGCTTAGTGTTGCAATTGAATGACTAGTTAAAGGAGATGGAGAAGGAGTTGGATATCTTGATCCAACTCAAACAAGTTAGCATTGATAATTCTCCTACAACTAGCATTCCAATAGTGACCACAGTTGTACCTTATACTTTGGCAGCAGCATTAGCTCCCATTGCTCCAATGGCCATTGAACTTTCGACATCTGCACTGACTACATCAGCAACAAGATCAACAACAACAACCTCCACAAGTGATGAAGCAAACAGATTGGTCAAATCAATGGAAGAAATGTCCATTCAAACCAATGAGATGATCAAACTTAAGGAGAAAGTCACTAGCTTTGAGACAGATTGCAAACTTGCCCAGATCATGCATAAAGAAGAACAGCAAAAGGCTACAAGAATGAATGAAGGGATAAAAACCTTGGAGAAAGAATTGACATTGACTGAGCCTATAGATAAGGCTAAAGAGCAATTGTGGTCCAATATCACTGACTCTCTCAATGATATTTGGCCATCCATCCGGGTCATTTTTGGTCAAATTGATTTAATAAAGCAAGCTACAGAAGCCATTGAAATGGTTAAAGCAGAACTTGGAAATTTTCTGGAAGAAGAAACAAGAATCATCCACTTCCTCAACTCCAATAATAAGTATGAAATACAAGAACTAGAGATACCTGACAGGACAAGTACAATTTTGGAAGTCAGAAAAGTCCTCACCAAGAGGAATTTGATGTCAAATTTAGAAGATAAGTGTCAAAACATGCAACTAGCCATTGATAGGTTCATGGCTAAGTTCGAAATTTTAAAGGAAAAGGGATTACCTAATCCCTTAGTAATAAATGACAAATTAATGACAGAGGAAGATTACAACCAAAAGATCAGGGAAGTGGCTAGTGAATAGGTAATCACTTCATCCATGAAGGGCATGCCAATAGGGAAAGTGTTGTACCAGACTTTTGAAAACTTGTTTTACCTCCAGCTTGAGGTAAAACACTTTTTTATTAATAAGCCTACTTTTGCCAAATATATAGAGGCAGATGAGATATACAAAAAAATGCTCAATATCCAATTACCAAATGAGGAAATATGGGAAAAACTCAATGATTTACTGTAGTAAATACACAGTAAAATATAAATGTACAGTAAAGGTAAAACAACATAGTAAAAGGATATTGACATGTTAGCAAGGTTAAAGAGTATTAGGTGAAAGGTTAAAGTAAAACATAACATCCAGTGTGAAGACTAAATAGCCAAGTAGCATAAAGGGAAAAAGATCAAATAGCAAAGCTAGTAGAACCTAAATAACAGGGACAACAAGCAGCAGTTCAATAGTTGTCTCTATCTTCTTGCAAGAAGATATTTCTTTTTCATAGATTAGTTCTCAATGTAGTTTGAGATATTATGTAATTCCTTTTGTATAAATAATTCATAATTCAAAGTATTATGGTGGATTATTTTACATTTGTAGAGTTATTTTGATCTTAAACCTAAGGGTGATTGTACCATTTTCAAGTCAACAGACTAGAGCAAGTAATAAAAGAATTTCACTACAGGATTCATGAGATAAGCCATTCGCAGTGAAGTATCTTCTTTGTGTGATTTTGTTACCTTCTTATGTGTTTCCTAATCTTAAATGTGTTCTAAATTTGAATGAATTAACTGGAAATATCACTCAGAATTTGTTTAAGTACACTATGTTTTGCACAGTTAGTAATTTACATGTTTTCCTATGATACTTGGATTTGAGAACCCTTAATTTCTCTCCCATCTTGGTTGAATTCTTCCATTCCTTCCAAAGTCCGACCTAGGGAACCCTTGCTTGCTCCCTGGATCCGATTTGAAACCGTTCCACCACTTAGCCTTTAAGATCTATAGTAACTCATCTATCTTGCCCTGTAGACACTGTTTTTAAAACTCAATCCACTCTTGTTTGTTTGACATTAGACTCCATAGCCCAAAGGTAAAATCCAAACCTCTGTTCATCTAAGTAAAGTGATCCCACCACCCAATTTCAAAACAAAACCCAAGTGTAAGTAATAACTAGCCTAAAATCATCTTAACTAAAACAAAGTTAAATTATAAAGAGAGAGCCCTCTCTGAGCATTAGGAAGGCTAGGTGTTGATCTCCAAAAGCGGTTTGTGGTTACCTTTGAATTTTCTTTCTTCATTAACTTCAAAAGAAATATTAGAGTGATAACATTTCTGGCGACCATACTGGGGACTTCGATCCTCAGTCTCATAAAACTTTAAGGAAACCTTAAATTTAATCTTGAGCCCCTTAAGGTCATTTTGTGAAGTCAATTTTGAAAAATTTCATAAAAACAGTTTAAATCGTTAAAACTTTGTCTCCTAATAAGATTCACTATACTAGGGAAAACCCAAATCCAAACGCTGCAACTATAGTTGATGACCCAGAGAGAATTTTAAGACAACCCAAAAAAACAGAAACTCAAGCCAATAGTAGCCAGTTAGTCAGAGTCAATTCACTCTCTGAAGAGTTGTCAACTTTAGAGGACATCCCTTTTGATTTTTCATTTGACCTCTCATTATTTAGAAGTAAATCTGAGTTTGTTAAACTCATTGAAACAAAAAGGATTATTCATTTAGATTTAGATCAATTTGTTGTAGAGACTTTTGAAAATATATAAGCTTAGGCCTCTAAATTGATAAGTAATATAAGTGACTCTTACATTCAACAATCTATTGAAGTAGCTTCCCTTACTATTGTTCCCCCTGAAGTTTTTGCACAAACTTCACTCACTATAAATACCCCTTCTTTTACCACAACCTCACCAGTTGTATCTACCACAATCCAATCACCTAAACCAGTTATTAATCAACCATCCTCATCATCATCTAGTTTGCCTCCATTAGTTTCAAGTCCTTCCTCAAGCACCACAACTTTACCCCCTAGTCAAGCCAGAGTCACAACAATGGAAAACCGATACACACCTCTTTTTTACCTGCAAAACTCCATGCCATGCTCGCAGATTATCAGAGTAAAATCTTCTTGTTTGATGCTACTAGTCAGTGCATTGCCCAACAACATGTAAACAATATGTCTGACTTTTTTGAGTTGCATGAGATAGATGAGGTAGATGTCCAAAAGCAGATGTCCAAATGAGGTTGTTTGCCCAAAAGAAGAACCCATTTCAAATACTTTCTGAATATGAAAACATTAGAAGAGCTCCTAATGAGTCAATTCAGGACTATTGCACTAGGTTCAATAGTATCTATAATGCAATTCCAACCAATATTAAGTGTCCACATGGCCTAGCATTAATTAAATTCTCTGATGGTTTTGACGCTGACATATCATACTAGCTAAGGGAAAGAAACCATGACACACTAGAACAAATGCAAAGTGATGTTGTTAGTGTAGAGGCCAACCTATTAGTCAAGAAAGCCAGAATGAGAAATGAAAAGAAAGTTGTATTTAAAGAGGAAGCTTCCACTTCAGATGGAAAAATAGATATTTTAGCTAAGAGTTTAGAAACAATAATGGATAGATTAGAAAACATGGAGAGGAAAAATCAATGGGAGAATCAACAACAACCCCCAATAAGAAACCCCAATTTTAGGAAGAACCCTAATGCTAGAAAGAATGCTACACTAGATCAACAGATTAGGACCCCCTTCCAAGAGAACTATGTTGAGAATTCATAGACCCAAGAAGGAGAGGATGATACCCATTAACTTACTAGAAACCAAAGAAGAAGACACTATTTTTCTTACTCAAGAATTATGGGAGTTATATATACTACAACAGTTGTAGTTAGAATCTGGTGAATCCTTTGATTTTAAACAGGGATATCAGATAGCTATATATGAGGTACACAAACAATACATCTTCAGAAGTAGAAAGAATAATGAGACTCCCATTAAAAGGTCCATCTAGACCCAGACTAAAATAATAAAAGAAGCTCGAGTTAAAAAAGTGTTACAAATCCTCCCTAGGGGAACACTAGAGAATTCTACCCCTAATATTGTAGATATAAGCTCCACTGAAACCCAAACAGAGACAATTACTGAAAACAATCAAAATAAGAGAAATCAAGGCAAAACAGTAGAAACACAGATTGAAATGCCTAATACTAAGCAACAGGATAAGGACACTCAAACTGCACATGTTAAGGAATATCTAAATCAAACAAACAAACAAACAAATCTACCTTTCAACATCAAAATTGAAATAGAAAAAGTAAAGATATTAGTTCCCTTGACTGAACTAGTAAAGAATGAACCCTATAGGTCATAGATAGCTGAAACTTTGAACATAGGAGAGGGAGAGGATGTTATTAATTTGAATGATGATCAGTGTGAATTATTGTTTGGACTTGAGGCCAATGGTATTCATCAGTAAGGGGAGTTCCTCCCTTCTAAATTAGCCTAAACATTCATGAAAAAATATTACATAACGCTATGTTGGACTTAGGGGCATCCCACAATCTAATGCCAAAGGCAATCATGGAGAGACTGAACCTAGACATCACCAGGCCATATAAGGATTTTTTTTTTTCTTTTGACTCTATCCAAGTTAAATGCCTTGGCTTGATCAAATACTTATGTGTAACTCTTGTCCAATGCCCTGCAAAAATTATTCTAATGGACATAGTAGTTGCAGACATCAAACCAAAATATGGAATGCTGCTATCTCACTCATGAGGAGTAAAAATTCAAGGATCCTTGTAGTTGGATATGTCTTATGCCACCATATCTTTTTTGGCCAACCAAGAAAACTATATAGAGAGATCTTGATGAAATACATGGTGAGTAGTGATGAAAATCCACAAAACTTTCCCACATACTCCATGCATTCAGATATGGACTCTTTCATCTTGTACAATGCAGAAAATGATAATAATGAAATCACAGGCAAAGACCTGAAAGATAGAACAATTGACATTGAGAACATTTTTCATGAGTCACTTTGGCATCTAGACTTTGATGGGTCTATCAATAAGTTAGGGGTTGGTGCAGGAGTGTGAATCCATAATATGGAGAATAATCATGCTAAGGGACATGCTTTCAGATTGAACTTCAAGTGTACCAATAACATGGCCAAATATGAAGCCATAATTCTAGGGTTACAATTGGTTAGGAAACTGGGAGCCAAAAGAGTTTCCATCATGGGAGACTTAGAGTTGATTATTAAACAGATTAATGGTGAATACTTTGTGAACAATCCTAGACTTGGTCAATATAGGGATATTGTCCTAGATTTGATCAAAGAACTCATGGAAACAAACTTTGCTACCATTCCTAGAAAACAAAACATGCAAGCCCACAGTCTGGCCAATTTTGCTAGTACTTGTAAATTGCCATTTCAACCCAACCATCGGTACATTGTCGAAGTTAGACATAGGCCTGTTATACTAGACAACCCTAAGTATTGGCAAATTTTCTCGCAAGATTCTCAAATTTACGATTTCATGAACAATGAAGGTGAGTTCCAAAATTGTAAGATAGATACTGACTGTACAGTAGATGATCATATCGAAAGTAACATAGACGTAAATATTTTAGATGTAGCTAAACCAACTAAATTTACTAGAGTAGAAATAGATAGTTTAGAGAATGTAGAGATTGAAGAAATAATGAATGATGATCCTAAGATTCTTAATCTAAAAATATTTTTTTGCCTAAGGGATTAGTCCCTTTAGAATATTTGTTTGACTCTAATGATGTAGCTAGGAAACACAAAATGGAACCTCTAAGAGCTGACATAGAAGAGGTTAACATAGGAACTGAGGATAAACCAAAACTCATTAAAATATCCAAAGCCTTACCTCCAAAGGAAAAGGTTAAATATATCAATCTGTTTAAAGAGTTCCAGGATGTATTTGCTTGTAGTTATGAATACTTAAAATCTTATGACACCAGCATAATCCAGCACAAAATACCTCTAAAAGAAGATCACAAACCTTTCAAACAGAGACTTGGGAGAATAAACCTAGTTCTTATGCCCTCCATTGAGAAAAACGTTGATAGACTATTTGATGCCCAAATAATAGCCCCCATTAGATACTCAGATTGGATTTCAAATTTAGTCATTACTAGTAAAAAGACTGGTGAAATTAGACTTTATGTAGATTTCAGAAATTTAAACAAGGTCTCACTAAAAGATAACTATTCTCTACCAAAAATGGACCATATACTATAGAGGGTAGTAGGCTCCTCTAGGATTTCACTGTTAGGTGGATTCACTGGGTATAACCAGATCTTAGTTCAACTAGAGGACCAAGCCAAAACTGCATTAACTACTCCTCGGGGTACCTTCATGTATTTGAAGATTCCTTTCAGATTAATGAATGTGGGTGCCACATTTCAAAGAGATATGGATATAGCATTTTCCAAGGAGATCCATGACTTCCTAGTAGTATACCAAGATGACATCATAGTCTTCTCTAAATATGACAATGAACACATAGACCACCTTAGAAGAGTATTTATGAAATGTAAAAAATTTGGGATTTCTTTAAATCCCAAAAAGACACTCTTTGGTCTGGAAGAGGGAAAATTGTTGGGACACATCATATCTAAATATGGGATTAGAATAGATCCTGCTAGAATAGAGGCCATTTTGACCATTACCCATCCTAGAAACATTAGGGAGTTACAATCATTTCTAGGAAAGATAAACTTCCTTAGGAGATTCATTTCAAATCTAGCAAAACTAATTAGAGAGTTAAATAACATGCTAAGAAAGGATTCAACACTTAAATGGACAGTGGAGGCCAAACAATCATTTCAAGCCATCAAGGAAGCCTTAACCAATAATATAGTCCTAATAAGTCTTGATTTTAAAAAGGATTTTATAAAAAGAAAATTGCTTCAAAACACACCATTGCAACAGTCATGCTGCAAAAGAACAACCAAGGATATGAACAACCAATTGCATTTTTTAGTAAATCCTTAAGATATGCCACACTCAAATACAATATTATGGAAAAACAAGCATCAGCTTTAGTAAAGGCTATCAAAGACTTCAAAGTATACATTCTGTATTCTCACATTATTGCTTATGTTCCAAATTCTATAGTTAAGGACATTTTGACACAAAATGGGCCTGAAAGGAAAAGAGGCAAGTGGATTGCCACAATATTGGAATATGACATAGAGATAAAGCAAACCAATCTTATCAAAGGCTACAGTTTAGCCAAACTCATGGATGAATCGAACTGTCAGACCCTTGATATAAACTTCATTATTTTCCTTGATGATCAGGAGGAGATGGTGACTCCACCAGTCAGTGAACCTTTTACTGATTCACCCTGGTACGCAGATATTATATTTGTATTACAAAATTTACAATCTCCTCCCAGTTTAACAAGAACTAAAGCTATATTTTTAAAGATGAAGTCATTGAAGTATTGTATCATAGATAATGCATTGTTTTCGAAAGACAATAGTGGTATTCTTTTGAATTGTTTACTGAAAAATGAAGCTGATAAAATCATGCAAGAGTTTCATGTAGGGGATTGTGGAGGACACTTGTACTGGAAGACTACTACTGACAAAATCCTGAGGGTTGGTTTTTATTGGCCCACTTTGTTTGCGAATGTTAAGAAACATGTGACCCCCTATCATAAATGTCAGATATTTGAGGGAAAGAGAAAACTTTTACCCTTGCCTCTTAAACCAATTTCCACTGAAATTCCATTTCAACAATGGGGGTTAGAATTATTAGAGAAATACACCAAGCCTCCTCAACTCAACACAAATGGATTCTGACAGCTAAAGACTATTTCATGAAATGGAAAGACGCCATATTTTCTAGGCAAGCCACAAACACTCTCATAATATCATTTCTAGAGAGTAATATCCTGTCAAGATTTGGATGTCCCAAGAAGCTCATTACTGATAATGAAGCTGCCTTTAAATCCAAGAGAATGATAGACATTTGTAACAAATACCACACCACCCTTGGCCACTCCACAACCTATTACCCTCAAGGTAATGGACTTATAGAATCGTCTAATAAAAGCCTAGTCAATATCATTAAGAAATTGATGGAAGATAACAAAAAGACATGGAACAAGAAGTTAGTCAATGCCTTATGGGTAGATAGGCTGACTACTAAGAAGTCCATTGGAACATCACCTTATCAGCTGGTTTATGCGATGGATACAGTTTTTCCATCATCTTTGGGAGTGCCAGTGATTAAGATCATCTAGGAATTATAGGTGGAACCAAATGATATTCAGAGAAGAACAAATCAGACCATACACTTGCAACAGACCAAAGAAGAAGTATATGTAAAATCATGGGTAATCCAAGACAAAATCAAGAAGGTTTTTGATAACAAGACTAAGGCAGATGATTTTTACATAGGAGGTAAAGTCCTTATGCGAGATTCAAGGAGAGAAGACAAAGGCAAGCATGGAAAATTTGACCTTTTGTGGCAAGGGCCTTCTGTGATTTATGGATATAGGGGAAACAATGCATTTTTCTTGAGAGAGATAGATGGATCAAATCTACCAAGAGGACCTGTTAATGGTAGAATGTTGAAGCATTATTTTTCCACTGAATCAGAATAGTTCGCTTTACTTTGCATCATTATACATAACATTGCAGAGTGTAGATTGGATTGGATGGTAATCCTTTGAAGTTGAAGCCCAGAGAGAAGGCCCTGAGCTTTGAAGGATTCACTATCATAACTATCAATAAAGCAAGATCACAGAAGGATAGTTCTCAAGGTAACTTCAGTCACAATTCAAGGGCTACTGGTCATTACAGTTATTGACATATCACCACGAAATGCCATTCCCATGTGGAGCCATTGTTAGAGTCCTATAGAGATAGGATTCATAATTTTGGATTGGCTAAGGTTAAATCTTGTAATATTGTACATACCTTTTCTTTCTGTAAATGTTTTCCATATTAAAATTAAAAAATATAAAGAGGGTATGTCCTAAAAGAAATATCAGAAGACAAAAAGAATAAGAAAATATAAAAAAAAATGAAAAATATCAACCCCAAACAAAAAATAGATCATGAAAGTGTGCAAGTCCAAGTGCCACTACTCTTTACTTTACTATCCTAAATAATGGTTGTGTGTAGCTTGTCATACATGCCACAATCCATGATAGTAAAAATGTTTAATCTTGAGTACTTCATGCTTTGAATTTCATGTTTATAGTTAGAGAATAAATATCTATCCAAACAGTTTAATCTTGGCAGATCAGTAGATAGGTAGAGAAATAAAAGGAGCTCATCAACTTAATTTGAGCCCTTGGAAGATATAAGGTTAGAAGTAGATATTTTGTTTCATAAAAGAAAAAGGAAAGAAAATGGTTTGCTAGCTTAAGTGCACCCAATAAAGTGAAGAAAAAATGTTAGGGTAAGTAGAAGAAAGGTTGTGGAAATACAAGAAATTTGAGGCATAAGCACATTTATCATGTTTAATCATGTCTTTCAATGTGTAGGAGTAGTTATGAAAGAAAAGGATGCTCATAAGTTCACTTGGTTAACCTCCCCCATTCCATTTCACCCCTCACTACACACTTAACTAATTTCCCCTTTTACCACTTCAATTCTTATGTAAACCCATTTTCCCTTCATTTTTACCCTTCCCCCGTTGATTTCACACATTCCCTAACAAATTACCATCTAAATTCATTCCCCTACCCAAAAAATCCCTTTTTCCCTAGTGTGAAACCCTTTTCCCCATGCAAAAATCATTTTTCCTTTATTAATTTCCCTAAAAAACCCACTAAAACCTCTTATCCTAACTATTATTCCCCTCCCACATTACTTTATTAACCTCACATTTATCCATTAATTAATTACACTTAAGGATAATTAACCCCTAGGCCCCACTAATATCTGCCCCCATCTCTTGTCATGCATCTTTTCCACGCGATGGTTGTTGGAATTTGCACCCCCAGGTCCTACGGCCCTTGGCCATATCACGCCCATTCATCTCCCGACCTTTACCGGCCCAAGAGCACACGATATGGGTGATATTGCTAGGGACCCCTTGGGTTACGTGGAGGCATTGCATTAATTTGCATGCTCTTGGGCAAAATACCATCCATTGCTCAAAAGTAGTGCGATGGCTCCCTAAACCACCTACCTGCTGAAAGAAAAACTATTCACTTTTCAATAAAAAGTTTTCGCACCAATTTTCTAACCATTCCCGTTAAAAGCCTACAAACCCCCATTTTCACCCTTTTTCAGTCATTTACTCTGCGAAAGAATTTTGAGCTTTCCTGTGCCCCCTGATCTTCTGCAATCGGTTCTAACAATCAACTATTTCTCGAACATGCTCCGGAAGCCCAGTTCAGCCCTCTAGTGTGTGACTAAAGCCACGAAACCCTCTGCAACAACCATTCAAAATGAGTTTGCAACTTGAACCATAAATTCTAGGTATTTTGACAGGGAACCAGAATGAGTGTTGGGTAGCGGATTCCCCCATAGCATGTTTTGGGGCGTAAAACCCAATGTTTTGGTCAATATAATGTAAAGACCCTTCAAAATGTGGGCGCGGAGTGTGAGAGTTTAGGGTTTTCCGCCATAAAATAATGTAATTTAATATAGAATGTGTCGACCTACCCATGGTCCACAGGCCATGTGATTGTATAAATAGAGCGAGGTTCCAAGTGTAAAGAGGAGTCTTAGCTTTGAAAAGTGATATGGGTTTTTGGATGATGAATTAGCTCTAAGTCTATAAGTTTGAGCCTTGGGTTGTAGTAGTAGTAAGAGCCTCTGTCACTGAGTGTGCAGAGGCCTAGAGAGTTTGTAGCTGTGTGCGTAGACCCCTACAGCTGAGTGCGGAGGGCAGAGTTGGTATGGTATCTGAACAAAGGATTAATAAAATATAAGTTAATTTTGGAAGATTTTGTGCTTTTGTTATCTTTATGCATCTCCTTATAGTTTATGATTATGTGCACTTGTTATGAATATTGAAAGATTAATGAGAATACGGGGCCCACATAAATAAGTTAAGATCTATAATAAATTCATAGTTAGGAATTAGGATCTAGACAACACCACTTCACACTCTTTATAGAGCTACACAGAAGCAATTGCACAGGTTACGAAGGACAGATGGCTGCGTGAAGTAGCGCAAACATGCAAGATTGGTTCGTGAACTTCCTAGCTTTCATCAAGGCATCCCTAGGGCGTGGAAACCTAGTTCTAACACCCTCCCATACTACCTCGGGTGAGACCTCATTCTGCACACAGTGGATTGTTGCCAAAAGGGCAAGTAGCTTCGAAATTTCTTTGGCTAAATCACTTCTGAACTTGGGTAAGGCCCCAATAAGCCAACAAATGGTTCACTTCTAAACGAGAATACCTTGTTTGTACTGTGCTCAGTTTGAACATGAACTAGTGGATTGTCCTACGTTGATCACATAGATGCGTGAGAAAGGAATACTCCAACCTCCTCCAGCTCAAAATATCCAAACGACAAGATCTAAACCTTGCGGCGAAGACCCCAATGTGAGCATGATGCTCAGAAGTGGTGTGACCATAGGGGAAGATAAGGGGAAGCAGCCCAAGGAGAATACATGGGTTAGCAAGGCTCCTGCAAAGGAATCTGAGTTCGACTTAAAACGTGAAAAGGAGACATTTATGAAAGCTAAGAAGAGATTCATGGAGGCCTCCACTTCAGGTAGTAAGGATCAACTAGAGCATGGAATGGATCCTTCCATGCTTACTACATTTTTGGAGACATGCATGAAGCTGCTGCACAATAATAGGGCAGTTAAAGAACTATAAAAGCTTATCACTAGGTGCGCAGGGTTGGTGAACCGTGCGTAGTTTGGAAACTAAGAAAGCATACATTGCGCACTGGAAGGGAGATGAGATTGACAGTGCAGATTGGTGAATATGAAATGGATCAAGTTTTCTTGGACCTGGGGTCCAACGCCAATGTGTTACCTAAGAAAAGCTAGGAACACATTGGCAAGCCCGTGATGTAGTGGTCCCCTATTCCAATAGAAGATCATGCCCATGGGAAGGTTGCAAGGAGTAACAGTCGATATTGAAGGCACGAGCACACAAACAGACTTTGAAGTGATAGAGATTATCGATGATAGTAATCCTTTTAATGCATTATTATGAATCGACTGGGAAACTGATATGAATGGAGTCATCAACCTAAAGAAGAGTAAGATGATATTCGAGAAACAATTCACTACGCATGGTAGTCCCATTAGACCCATCCAAAGGAGCACGCTACATTGAACCCATGCACAATGATGAAAGCAACAATGAGCTAGCTTGCATTTACGAGATAACTGCGCAAGACCAGGATCGGCTGAACTGGACTGCAGATGGGAGAATATCGTGGGAACGTGATAGTTACTATACTTCGGATTCAGATGAAGAAGTAGAACGCTGGCAGCACTGGTTGCACAAAGTGACAATCCTGAATTGCAACATGATGATTAAATCACTATAGTGCGTGATGACAGAAGCAAGAGAACTGCCAACATATGATGGAGTAACAGCGATGGATGAATTCCTGGGAAAATCTGAAAGAGCAGTACCGGAACAACAACGGTATGATGCACTAGAATGGGAGTTGTGCACAAAACCTTCACGATGGTGGAGTACACATCAAAAGACCAGTGGGAACTAGTGCGAATGTAGAGGATGGATGTCCTTATGATTTGGAAGTCCCCAACATCGAATCAGATTTGGGCAGCTAGGAAGAATCAGCTTGTGCATCCACCTGTGTCGATGAGTGCAGACATCTGCTGTGCAAGCACATCCCAGACTAAGGATCAAAAATCATAACCAAATGCGGCAGCAGGAAAACCAACAACAATTCCACATCGGGGCATTCAAAAAGTTGTGCAGAGTAATGAAGAAAGTTCACCAGGCGAGAAAAACTGACTGGGACCTACGCATACCAGTTGTTTGATGGGCCTATAGGGCCATCAGAAAAAACGGAAGTGTGGAAGCGATCCCAACACTAACGAGAGGAGATGAAACCATAAGAGCAGAGAAGAATCCCCAAACCACAGCTCCTGCAGTTAGGATAGTATGCGAGGACCCGGGTAAAGGAATGATGCAGTTACAGGAAGTCATTCAACAAAGGAACTTGAAACTTTGCAAACTCAAAGAAGCTTGGGTATGACTAAAGCAGAAAAGCATGGTAATAAACAAAAAGGAAGAACAAGATATGGGTAGCCATACCATCGCATTAGTAGATTGTCGCTAAGAATTTCTGGCTCTACGACCATGGCTGTAACTGCACCTTATCAAACAAAGCAACCAGGGAGCGCACCGCATACAAAATAATGCAAGGCTCCAACTGGCGTGAGGGTAACTAAGGGAGGCCCACAGACCAGGTTGAAAGGTGACTTGAAGCCTTGCGCCATGGGTGCGACCACCTGACTATCTATGGGAAGCAAAGTCTCAGCGCTACAAGCAATTGAAAGAGAGTGTGGGACACTAAAAGAGTCTGAATGGGAGCTATACGACAAGGAGGTTATGCACAGGATCAATATGTCATAGGGGTCACGTCTACGCATAGGGAGCCACACTACTGCATGGATAGGCTGGGAGGTGATTGTTGATGTCACTATTCATGACAAGAGGTCCAATTTAAGGCAAAAAGGAGTGGGCAGCGGGAAATTAAGATATGAATTAAGAGCTAGATTTGGGACAATCTACTGCCAAAAAGGCATTAATGACTCAGAAGTGGGGGGAAGGTTCGAATTTAAATTCAAAAGATGTTATAAAACCATTAGGGCTAGCCATAGGATAACACTTGGTTGTTTGAGAATTGAGCAAGTATAGAGCACTGAGTGTCATGTAATCTTACCACCCTCAACTGCAAATACAATGACGGCTGCAAGAACAAGAGTGTGATTTGTGGAAGTTACCACGGAGCCCTGTATGGTCCAAGAGGAGCTTGGCGAGGTGGCAGCTGCACCAAAAGTTCCTAAGTCACCATGCACATCACAACCATAGAAAGATAAGAAAACAGTGGGGCCAGTCCGGGTATCACCACCAAACCCCCGGTTTAGTAAATTGTCAATGGTAGAGAAGGGAAACGCTATCACCCTTGAAATAGACGAGGAGCAGGAAGATTTTCAAGCTCTGATCTCCCAAATTGAAGCACAGGATGATGAGGTGGAGAATGTCTCCCAAGTGCCTTCGGCGATAAAGTTACCCCCTACATCCCCCCATGGAAGGGGAAAGCCAAGATAACAAAGGACCTGGAGGCCACAAAGAGTGTGCTCTAGACCCCGGTCCTTCTGGATGAAATGAGGTTTGAAGGTCTGCCGATGGGATGGGTACTTAATATGAAGTTCGAAGACTAGGACCTCACTCACAGCGAGAAGTTTCCATAGTTGTCTGTGGAGAAATTACTGAACCAGAACTGGTTACACGGTGTAGAGAGGTTTGGGTTACTCCATCTGTAATGGATACGCCACTACCACTATGTTCCCATCACAATTTTTGTCATCCGGTAGCTGTCGTGCCTAGTACATGATGGGTATCTCTGGCTGGAGGAGCTGATTCCCATCACGGCCAATTTAGTTCACCGATTTCTCGACTGCCCATCAAAGGAAACGACCCCGCAGCGATAGCAGGAAAGAGCAGTGACTTGGCCCTTGCAGAAGCTATGAAGGCCAAATATAAGCTGGAGAAGAGGAAGCAAGGGTATGTAATAGCAAGCATCAAGGACCAAGGGGTACGCGTAGCCATCTAGTTGCTGGCCGAAAAGCTAACGAGGAAATGTCGTGCCGACGAAGTGTCAGCATCTCTAATCGCATCGGCAGAGCAATGCACAGAGAGGATCAAGTTCAACTGGGTGAAGTTCCTCTATGATGAGTTTTTGACAAACTATAGAGAGGCCCAAGATCAGGGTAAGACCTTCCACTATGCGTGGTTTCTCTTATCCATCCTATTGGTCGCAGGGGAGCTACCGAAACACAGCTAGTTTCCCACGGTTGAGGGTGACTGACCTGAAGCCGCGAGGTACACCTCACTCTGGGCAACAAAAGAAATGACGAGGATTCGCAAAATAAAGGTGTTTTGGGTGTTCATGAAGGTGAACATATGAAAATGGATCAACCACAGGCCGCGCTTGTCCCTTACATTCCATAACAGATTACAGAGCATGACAGAGTTCAAGGCCGATATGCATAACATGTATATTTGGACACGTAAATATCCTGCACGAACATGGGTGAAGCTCCCGTTCATGGGGATGGATGATGCAATCTTTGCGGTAATGGAGTCCTGACCTCCGAGTGGCACACCCTAGACTTAGCAGAAATGGAAAAGATCACAACATAGCAGTGAAAGAAGGACTCCAAGCTGCGGATTGCATAAATGGTGTAGAGAAGGCACCAAGAACAAGAAGTGGCCATGCAGCAAAAGGTGGTTGAGGTAGCAGCAGCAACGCAGATGGCAGAGACCACAACCGCGCCCACTAAAGAGACCGAGGAAGGCCAAGAAATGTCCACGGAGTAGGATATACAAGGGGAGGCTGAGACAGAGGAACACACAAACCCTGAACCAAAATCGACCCAACTCAAGATGCTGCACATCCATGAGAAGCCAACCTCACGGAAAAAGACAAAGGTATCAAAGACCTCCATCGAACCAATCCAACTCACCAAGGGAGACCTTCTTGAAATTGGCAAAATAGTTCGCGATGTCAGTAAGGATGCTTTTGAAGAATTAATGATGGAGCAGACCACTGTGTTGGGGGTGCTCAGAGTGCAGTTGTAGGCATTACAGGTGCGACCCCTGGGAATGATGGCACCACACATTGTGGCAGGTACGTTCGAAGCCAAGCCGATGTTGCGCGCCTGCACCATGAACACTTTTGTATTATCAGAAGGTGCAGTCTTAGCAGTCACCGATCGCGATGGGGCCACAACAAGTCAAATGAAGGGTTAGGGTTGAATTTGGCTTCTCTTCCCAGAGAAACCCTATACCAACTACAGGATGGGGTAATTGCTGAGCTTTTTCCCAGGGAGGGATGCGCCTTCTAGGTCTTAAGAGAGCAGAAGATAAATTTAGAACAGCTCAGCCTACAGTGTGATAACCTGATCGCACAAATTGAGGGATTGGAACAGACCGTGGAGGAGGCCTATAGCAGCATACTAGAGTTGGTCATGATAGCGGTACCCCCAACAGTAGAAAAGATTCACTATCTAGTGTTTGGAGCCCGCAAGGCCAGCAAGAGGCCGCAAAAGTTTAGTTGGAGTTGAACCTGCAGATTACTGAGCTGCAACTAAAGACGTAGCCCTCTACACCCCTAGAAGTCAGAGAACAATGCCACCACACCATTCAATCGGGGCTGGAAGCAAAAGAGCACATTGTATAGGACTGCATGGGATTGCCGGATAAGTCCCTCTTCACACTCACCTCACTGTAGTAAGATCCAAAGGTATAGCGTCTAGAGAAAGAAGAATGGTAGTTACAGTAGGCATATGACAATATTAGGGGGACTGCACAAATGATCAGCCTTACTCACCGACTTGCCAAGATGAAGGAGGCTTAGGCTCTAAAGGAACAAGTGGACACTGCACGCCAAAACGAAGTAGTTCTTAAAGCGTGCATCCAGCCTTGGCTCGAGGAAGCATTCATGGTCATCATCACGATGGAGGGAAAGCTAGCACAGATGTAGGGTACATATGTGCTAAGGCAAGAAGGTGCCCCTCACAATGATGCATCATAGATTTGCTCACAACTAATATAGCAAATAGCGGAAGAATGCATTGTAGATGTAAACGAATCATAGAAGTTGCTAGATGGACTCCACACGAATATCGCTGCACCAGAAGTGTGACTTAGGATGAGTCATAATGATTATGTTGTGGGAATGTTGGGCAGTGGATCCCCCCATATCAAGTTTTGGGGCGTAAAACCTGAATTTTTGCTATGTAAAGACCCCACAAAATACGAGCACAGAGCGCGAGATTCTAGGGTTGTTTGCCCTAAAATAATGTATTTTAATATAGAATTTGTTAGCCTACCCATGGTCCGTGGACCATGGGATTGTATAATTAGAGCGAGGCTCTAAGTGTAAAAAGGAGTCTTAGCTTTGAAAAGTGATATGGGTTTTTGGATGATGAATTAGCACTAAGTCTATAAGTCCGAGTCCTGGGTTATAGTAGCAGTAAGAGGCTCTGCAGTTGAGTGCACAGAGGCCTGGAGATTCCGCAACTATGTTTGTGGACCCCTGCAGCTGAGTGCGCAAGGTGGAGTTGGGATGGTATCTAAACAGAGGATTAATAAAAGATAAGTTAATTTTGTAATATTTTGTGCTTATGTTATCTTTATGGATCTCTTTACAGTTTATGATTACGCGCACTTGTTATGAATATTAAATGATTAATGAGAATAGTGGGCCCACATCATTAAGTTAAGATCTATAATAATGCATAGTCAGGAATTAGGATATAGATAGCACCTCTTCGCGCTCTTTATAGAGCTACACTGAAGTAGTTGCACAGGTTGCAAAGGACAGACAGTTGAGCACAGCAGCGCAAGCGTCCAATATTGGTTTGCGAACTTCCCAACCTTCGTCAAGACATCCCTAGGATGCGAAACCTGGTTCCAACACCCTCCCATATTACCTTAGGTGAGACATTAGTCCGCACACCGCAGACTATTACCAAAAGGGTCGGTAGTTTCGGGATTTGTTTGGCTAAATCACTTCTGAACCTGGGTCAAGCCCCAATAAGCCAACAATGACCCTCTAAAATTCAAAAGTACAGAGTAAATTCAAACATTAAAGTAATTGAATTTAATAAATTTCCATTGAATTGAGAGTATTTCCCCTCAGATACTGAAACCCCTACCCTGCAAACTGCTAATACCCTATCCCTGAACTAGACACAGTCAACACTTCATTTTCACAAGTTGTATAAGCCCAATTTCTATATTTTATCACAAAGATGGCTGTGTCGACCTCTTTGGATGTCAAACTGGTCTCAACCTCTCACCTGGACATTGACCATTTGGCCCTCGCAGATAGGGATTTCTAAATTAAAGACACATCCACTCCAGGCCACCTTATGAGCATCCACTCTTGGGCTAAGGATAGGGTCCTAAACCATGCTTTGACATCAACCTTTGGGAATCCAATTTGCCCAAGTATACATTCCCAGAATTTCACCCATTCCGAGACATAGTATATTTTTGTCATGCCTGTTATGTTCCAAGTCAAAGGGCTATTGAGGCGCCAAACCATGAGATATTATTCACCATTATTGTTGAATCCATCAACCAGATGCTACAAATCCAACCTAGTCCTAATCTGACTCCTTTGTCCACTGGAAACCTGTTGGACCTGTACATGACATTAGACCCAGTCAAAATCAAACAAATTTTCCAGAATTTCATCATTGAGGAGAGCCATACTCCTAAAGACATTCCAACCTGTGCTGCTACTATTTTTTCAGAGAGTGGCAAAAGAATAATCACCATGCTCTCGTGCATCTTAGGATACACATCAGATGAGCATGTGGATGAGGTCATCATGGCCTTGTTGTCCATTTTCACTCCAGGAAAGCCTCGTGCTATTATGTATGATTATGCCCAGTTCATTGTAGACAAAACGCATGAACAATTCACTAGACTGCCTACTGAAAGTGTTTTCAAATACTCTTCATTGTTGTTTCATATGTTCTTGTATTACCAGATAGATAAGTTCCCTTTGAGGATCCTGAAATTGGACACCAAGGGAAAGGAGAGATCAGTCATCTACGAGACACCCTTGGTCCACAAGTTTTCCACATCATTCACATACAAAGAATTCATAGACTCTTTTGTATACCCAATCATGAACATGCTGACTTCTAAGACTCAGCCTAGAATAGGGCCAAAGATTAAGAGGGTACTGCAACTGGCCAAGAACATCAAGGTGGGAGATTAGTACTTGTACCAAAACCACATTGAGCTCAAGATTTATGGCTATGAGCTAGCCCCCTACAAATTTCCCAAATACCTCCCTA
>APFE030639196.1:0-30211 GCA_000404065.3 Pinus taeda | reverse complement strand
AATTAAAAAAAAATGAAAAATACAAAAATTGGCCTTGGCAGGCCTAAGTCGATTCTCGAAAACAACTGAGCAACCAATTCAATTCGAGGAACCAACCTATTCCGCCTCGGCCATGGATCCCCAGGCCCGAGGCTCCGTGGCCCGAGGCGGTTAAGGTTGAGCACGACTTTAGCCGCCCAAGCCCGTGGGGCCTGGGCAGGGTGGGGTTGTGTAGTGTCATCCTGTGGCCATGGCCGAGTAACCCCACCCCACCTAGGCTCGAGGCCTCGCAGCGTGGGAAGCCACAACCGAGGCAGTGTAACTAGATTCCCAAAATTGACCTAGGCCAGCTTAGGCCAAAAAAAATTGTTTTTTCTTTAATTATTTTTTATTTTATTTTTTAATTTTAATTGCTTTTTTATGGTTTTTATTTTTTTGGTTAATTTTTTTCCTTAAATTATGTGTTTTTTTTTAATCCTTTCCCATATTATATATATATATATATAATAATATATATTATATGAGATGATGATGATGATGATGATGCCACTAAAGACAATGCGGCCTATCAGACCTCAAGAAAAAGAGAAGAATTTAGTAATGATTTTTTCAAAATCTTGTTTATGATCAAATCTTGTTAAATTTATTTTCTTACAATTTTATGGTTTTTTTTCCATTTTCGGTTTTTATTATTTTTTATATTTTGATTTTTTTTTTTTGTCCATGTTTTTTTTTATTATTATTTTATGTTTATACCAACATGAAAATCCCAAAACATTAAAAAAAATATCCACAATTAAAAATATTTATTTATTTAATTTTTTACAAGTTAAGTTTGTTTCTTAACATTTTTATGGTTTTTTTTGGTCATTATATATATTATATATATAATTAATAGATTGAAAATCCTGAAAGCAGACAATATATTCTAGATTCCGACCCTTGGTTTTGAGAAAACTCAAGCCTATGCATGAAGCCATGGAACCCATCATCCGATCTCTCAACAACAGTCATAACCTCAACATCAGTTTGGGTGGGAATCTCTCCTCGCTAAAAGCCATTGGAAATGCAATTGGGAAATTTTACTGCAGGTGCCCAGAAACAGAAGAATATGCCAGAACCACCTATGCATGCATTTGTGTGGACATGGACTTCAACGTCGGATTCTCAACTAAAATAAACCTAGCAAGTAAGGACTATGTGTGGAACCAGAAACTCGATTATGAAAGTATCCTCTTCCGATGTCGATCCTACTTTGAGGCAAGCCATCTAGCCAAATATTGCCCAAAAGTCTCCCAGAAAAATTCTGCTAGAAACAACCACCACAGATCTACATGGTGGGAAGGAGCAAAAAAAGAACACTACATTGTCATCAAACAAGAATACTCTAGAGAAAACTCTGAATCACAAGAAATCGGGAAAGAAAGAAACAACTCTTAATACAAGTAGGGAGAAAGCCCTGCCCAACAACAAAAAGTGAACTCGACAACCCCTCAAGCATCAATAGTTATGAGGATTCAAATACCGCACAAAATAAATCTTCATTTAACAGCAAAGTAGATCTCCTAGACCAAACTTCTTCTCCGACTATATTCAAAAGGACGAACACAATAAATCGCGAAGCTAAGACACCAATGTCCCAAGAACCAAAAGAGATGAAGGAGATGCAAGATAAAGGAAGCTGGAAGACCATAGAGAAAAAAAAGAAAGCTGCAACACCATTTACCAAGAAAGATGAAGAGCTAGACAATTAAAAACTAGGAAAATGATATGTCCGATAGACCAATTTGGTCTCAGTGGACAATTAAACATCATCATCATCATCACCATATATATATATATATATATATATATATATATATTTGTCTCTACAATATCTATGTCGATGTTGGACTAGAAACTTGATCCCATTATGTGCAATTTGATAGTTGATTTTAAAATTTTCATTATAATGAATCAAGGATGCTTCCACAATGTGTCAATTTCATGGTTGGTCTTTAAGTTTTCATAACAATGGGTCGAGTTCACCTACACTATGTGTCAATTTTATAGTCAATTTTTCAATTTTGTTGCAATGTATCAAGTTGTCTTAGGCTAAGAACTTAAAATCACTATACATTCTGCATTTTAAAAATAAATTACTCTTAGAATAATAACTTTTTCTTTCAAATTGACATTTTTAATGTTTTTTTAGTCATAAAATATTTCTGTAATGTCATGCTTGAAATATTTTGAAAATTTAAAGTTTTTTTTGTAGTCATAATCGTTGGTTTTAATTCCATGCTTGAAAAATTCTAAAGATTTTAATGTTATTCTAAGCGATGATATTTTATCTTTAATGGTATTATTGAAAACAACTATAAGTATTTTTTCCTTAGCACATGACTGAAAATGTTTGGAATTTTAAAGCTTTTCAATATTTTATATTTAATGTAATGCCTAAAAATCATTGGAATTTTAAGGCTTTTCAATGACATGATATTTTATCTTTAATATCATGCTTCAAAATCATTCAAACTTTAAAGTTTTTTGAAGTCATGATATTTTATCTTTAACATCATTATTAAAAAATGTTGAAAATTTACCCTCGAAAAAACAAGAAAAAACACATTATTTCAACATCAACATTTTTTGTTTTCAGAGGGGGTTATTGCATAGAAAAAATTGGCTTTTACTCCCATTTTTAAAAAATGTTGAAATTTTGAATCTTCCTTCCCCAAGTTGATATTTTAACATCGGAGAGATGGCGCTGGTTAGCTATGGTGGAGAGCGTTTAGGGTTTCGGTGACCCTCCCGCTGGGCTCTGCGCAGACTGCCACGGCAGGCCTGCAAAGCTCTGCCATCTGCTCTCTGTCCTCTGCAGCTTAACATTCCGTAGCAAACAAACTCACGCCATTGTTAGCCGTCACCATGATGCCCGTGAAGCGGGGGGCCTCTGCCCCTCCCCCAAACCATGCCGGTTCTCGACAGAAAGGAAAAGAGAACGACTCAGATCTAAATCATAATGACATTTCTTAGGACAGGAAGAACGACAAGGACGACTGCATAAGTCAGGAAGAGGGTTCCACAGTTAGATCGGCCACCTGCAAACCGGTCGCTGCCACAATGCCCACAGTGGAATTTCCCAGCCACAGAATAAATACCAGAATCCAATACATGCGAGACCATGCTCTTATTGGCAAGTTTATCGGGATCTGGCCTACGGAAAGAGCTCTCAATAGCTGGATCAATGCGAAATGGGCTCCTAAAGGCCACATCGCCCTGCACATTGGACCCAAAGGCTTTTTCACCGTGGTCTTCAACTGTCTGGAGGACCGCAACAGAGTAGTAGATGGAGGATCTTATTTCTTCAATGCTGCAGGCCTGTACCTGAGAGGCTGGATCGAAAGATTCAACCCAGACAAGGAAGACCTCAGCTATGCGCCAGTCTGGATCAGGCTCTACTCACTACCATGGGAATATTGGGAAGAATCATCTCTGAAGGAAATCGGAAACAAGCTAGGAGAGTTCATTAAAGCGGCGGAAGATACCAAGTTTTGCAGATTTACGTCCTATGCGCACATCTGTGTATACATGGACCTCAAACAACCCCTGCCAGACAAGGTAAGATTCTGACACGAAGACTCTGAATGGATTCAAATGATTGACTATGAGCATGTTCCATTTAGATGCCGGAAATGCCACCAACTCGGGCATTTATTCAGGGACTGCCCTCTTAATCAAACCACAGCTGAAAGCACCCAAGCAAACAAGAATGAATCAGATGGCTTCACAAAAGTAGTCAACCGCAGAAGAGGCAGCAAAAAACCCTCAGCCAATGCAAAATCCGATCTGGCTAACAAATCTAAATCGCCCAACTCCAATAGCTTTAAAACCCTAGCGAATCTGGAAGCGCAAGATCAGGACTAGGAAATGCAAAAGCTCAAAACCCTTGTTCGGAAGCTCCCGGAAGGCCCTCCTCCTCCGATTCAAGACCCTCTGCCTGATAAAAGCCAGATAACGCTTCCAGATCCTCAAGTTGATGGCCTCCAGGCAATGGAAACTGAGATCCCCGAATCAAGCAAACAACAAGCCAACGAAGCAGAAGCAGATCCTTCAGGAGCAGAATTAATGGAAGAAGACTCTGAGAATGTGGATATAGGTGATCTAAACATACTTACCTTGGAACTCACTTGTAAAACTGGGAACTTCGATAAGATACCTCAAAGGCAACTAGACAAACTGGAAGAAGTTCTGCAAAAAGCGCACAAGAAACATTCTCTTGGGGTTCAAATAGGAAGCCAATGGGATGGAAAATTCATCATAAAAGATAGCAAAAAAAGAGGTCGAAAAACCACCCTGTAAAAAACCATCAAGATAGGAGAAGTGCTCGTAGAATCAGGTCGATATCCGAAGCTGACCAAGTTCTACAACATCCACCCCCACCCATCTCAATGAAGCTAATCTCCTGGAATATAAGAGGGCTCAACAGCCCCAGGAAAGGTCGACTCTTAAAAAACATGCTCATGCAGGAGAAACCAAACATTCTCTTTGTGCAAGAAACCAAGTGTAATATGACATTTCTGGCAAAAATAGCAAAAAAAGTCTAGCCAGGAGGGCAAATCTCGACAGTAGATGCGCGAGGCGCTTCGGGAGGCCTAGCAATCCTCTGGGACTCCAGAATCATACAACTTAGTAACATTCATGCCAACAAGCATTTCATACAAGCAACATTTCATTTGCTTGGAACCAATACTCATGGACACATTACCAATGTCTACTTCCCGCAAGATCCTCAACTAAAAGCAGAAGTACTAGACCACCTCACAGCTCTCAACTCCAACAGGCAATACCCTTTCTGGATAGCAGGTGGGGACTTCAATATGATAACAAGAACTGAAGAATGGCAAGGTGGAAGGGATATTGGCATCCGTGATGTGCAACTCCTCAAAGACTTTGTGAGATCAAACTGGCTAATCGATCTACCTTCAAACAATGGCATCTTCACATGGACCAACAAAAGGGAAGGCATCCATCAAACAGCCTCCAGGTTAGATCGCTTCCTCATTTCTAACAATGCTCCTTATCTAGGTGGGGATATAATCTCGTCCATACTGCCTATATCAGGTTCTGATCATTGGCCTATTGAACTTCAATGGCAGAGGCCAGGTAACACTAATAAATGCCCCTTTCGATTTGAATCTTTTTGGTTGACTCACCCTGATTTCAGGGATTTTGTCAGACAATCCTGGATTAAATACCAGCCCTCAGAAAAATCTAAAATGGCACGATTCCAAAAGAAACTTCAATCCCTTAAAAAAGAAAATCAAACAGTGGAATCAGAAAATATTTGGCAACATCTTCGCTGCACAAGCTATGCTCAATCAGGAAATGAAAGACATATAGAAACGGATCATGACTGAAGGCCGAACTAATGCCCTAACTCAATAGGAACAGAGGATAGAAGGTCAATTACAAAGCAGAGCCCAACAGGAGGAAATCCTATGGAGGCAGAAGTCGCGCATTAAATGGTTAAAGGAAGGAGAGAAGAATACTAAGTTCTTCCACAATACCACTGTTCAGCGTAGAATGCACAACCTGATCTCCCACATCCAAAACGAACAAGGAGAACGAGTGGAAACTCATGAAGGAATTGAAGAAAATTTTCTCAGCTACTTTCAAAAAGCTCATCAGGAACCAAATGTGGACAGGCTTCCAGCGATTGAAAAAATCCTTCCCCACATCCCCAAAATTATTACTCCTGAGCACAATCACCTCCTCCTCCAACCTATCCAGCTCAATGAGGTAGATCTGGCAGTCAAGAATTTAAAATCAGGGAAAGCCCCTAGGCCAGACAGATTCACTTCGGATTTCTTCCATCACTTCTGGGATCTGATACAAATAGAAGTTTGGCAACTAGTCGAAGAATCAAGAGCTTTACGATGGATGTATCCAGGGTTGAATGCCACATTTCTAGCCCTCATCCCCAAAACTGTGGATGCCAACAAACCTGAAAAGCATCGACCCATAGCACTCTGTAACATCACTTATAAAATTGTTTCAAAAGTCATAGCTAATCGGTTGAAGCCTTTACTGCCTCTCCTCACCTCTCCAGAGCAATCAGGCTATGTCGAAGGGCGCCAAATCACTGATGGTATCATCCTCACTCATGAAATTCTGCACTGTCTGAAGCAATCCAAAAAGCTAGGTATGCTTCTCAAAATCGATCTATCAAAGGCTTTCGACAGTATAAGTGGGCTCTATATTCAAAAAATTTTAAATGCTTTTGGTTTCGATCACTCTTGGACTAGATGGATCATCAGTCTCCTCTCATCCTCCTTTTTTTCCATCCTGATCAATGGCATCCCGTCTGATACCTTCCATCCCTCAAGAGGCATCAGGCAAGGAGACCCGCTCTCCCCCTTCCTATTTGTCATAATCGCTGAAGGTCTTGGTCGCATCCTTAAATCCGCTGCCCTCTCTCATAATTTGAAAGGTATCTCCTTTAATAACTCCCCTGCCTTCACCCATCAGCAATTCGTAGATGACAACATACTCTTTGGTCACCCCTCCATCCAAGAAGCTTGAATCCTTAGAGATCTTCTGTCCAGCTTTTCAGATGCAACTGGTGCTCTCATTAACCGAATCAAATCTCAAATCTTCTTCTTCAACACCCCAGTAACTACCCAAAATTCTATAGCCAGGATCTTGGGTTTTACTATAGCTAAACTCCCCTCCAAATACCTGGGTGCTCCCATGATAGCTTCAGCTCTCAAACATGCCACTTGGACTGATCTGCTGGACAACTTTGAGGCCAAGCTCTCCCTTTGGACCCATCGTGCCCTAAACATGGCAAGCAGAATTATTCTCATCAAAGCTATTTTACAATCTTTACCTCTTTACCTGTTTACACTCTTGGCAGCTCCAAAATGGGTTATAAAAGCAATAAGAAATCTCAAGTGCAATTTCCTCTGGGGCAGCTCTGGAAAAAACCGCAAATGGGCTTTGGTTAAATGGGACAAGGTATGTCTTCCCAAGATGTCAGGAGGCATTGGACTCAGAGATCCAGAACTCAGTAACACAATCATGGGAGCCAAACTATGGTGGCGATGGCTTGCCTACCCCAACACTCCATGGGCCTCCTTATGGACCGCTAAATATGCCAGCAACAAACCTATTGAGGACAGAATTCGCATGACGGAGCAAAGTGCAGGTTCTATCATATGGAATACAGCCATTCAACATAGACATCTTATTCAACAGCACTGTTTCTGGGAAATAAAAAATGGGAACACAACCAGATTCTGGGATGACTCCTGGCAACAATTCCCTAAACTCCGGAATATCATACAAGGCCTCCTGCCTACCCATCAACGTCCTCAACAACCAAAAACAGTCAATAGATACTGGAACCCCTCCAACAACCAAAAAGGCAGACAATGGCAAAAGGCAGAGAAAATCCTAGGAGACAATGGTAACATGGCTTGTATTCAAGCTCTAGACACAGAGCTTCAAAAAAGACAGATAAGCATAAACGATGGTCAGGACCGACTACGGTGGGGATATGAAGAAAAAGGCAACTACTCAACAAAAGAAGCATATAGCATCATAATTCAGGACAAAATCACCAAAGACAAACTCTGGAATCAAATCTGGAATTCCCATCTTTGGCCCAAGATATCCACTTTCTTATGGTTGTTATCTCACAATAGGATTCTCACATGGGATAACTTGTGCAAAAGAAGCTTCTCAGGGCCATCTATATGTCTCAATTGCCGAGCTAAGGAAGAAACAACAATCCACCTGTTATTTCAATGCAATCTGGCAAGACAACTATGGGGCAAAGTGGTCTTCAGAAGCCAAAAGGATCATAGAGCTCAAGGCGATCTCAAAGCGACCCTACGCAATTGGCCTCAAACCCCGTATCAAAGCAGGATCCTTAACACTCTCTGGCAACTCCTGCCCGGGTTCATTTCATGGAATCTCTGGAAAGAGAGAAACCGACACATTTTCAAGAATCAAAGCCAATCACTAGACCAGCTCTGGAGCATCCTCCTCAGGAATCTCAAAGAATCGCTCTCCATTCACACCTGGACTGCTGAAGACTTCCCTTCGACCTCCACAGAAAAATCCATATGGGACAATTGGCAAATTTCCCTATCTCAACCGACAGGATCCAAAAGCACTAGCTCCATCAGGCAAGACAAGAACAAAACTTGGATTCCCCCCCCCTCCCAACTCCTTCCAACTCAATTTCGACGGGGCTTCAAAGGGCAACCCTGGGCCCTCAGGTTATGGAGGAGTCTTCAGAGATCATACCGAAAATCCGCTCCTCATCTATTGTGGCACTAACGGTTGTGATACAAACAATTCGGCAGAACTAGAGGGACTATGGCAAGGACTCATCCATGCTCAAAGGCATTCTTTCTTCCCTCTAATTATTGAAGGAGACTCCCAAATAATCATCAATATGGGCAAACATCTATCCCAGGGAGCTCCACTTCACAAAGTCAGCAAAAGTTGGAGAATGGCGCACAGACTGGAACTCATTCAACAGTGGCTTACTAAGCATCAGGCTATCTCGTTCCAGCATACAGTTCGTGAAGGAAACCTGCTAGCAGACTTCTTAGCAAATTTTGGAGTGGAAACCAACAAGGATTCCTTCTCCACTGCTACTCTCACCATCGGCACAGAGGAACAGCTCAGAAATTATACCCACCTCGTGGAAAAAGATAAGCCTCCTTGGAAGGCTATCTCCCCGGATCCGGGTGATATTGACATGCTGCCACCTCACGCCCGGACATGCCTAACGTCAGGCAGCCGGAATGGCATCTGGCTGGACATGAATGAGCTTAATAGCTCCCGGAACACGATGAACGCCATTGAATGCTACTCGCCATCACCTCCTACTCTGGTCCTTTCCGCCATAAACAACATTCACTCGCCTGCAAGCGCCATTAAGCTCTCCCGCGCCTCGAACCTAGAGGAAACCCATAATAAAATGGCCCTCCCTGCTACCCGATGCAGACATTCTCTGAATCAATCCTTCCGCCAGTTTGCCATTGATTCGGATTTGCCCGTGGTCGATCCGCTCGAGCCTGTTATCCCCCAGTCCGCCATTGGCGCTTTGTCGAGCTCTCGCTGTCCGAATCCTGCAATCGCCATGACGCGCAGCAGAGGAGTGCCTCACAGAGGAGGCTCTTTGGCCTCCAGAGGCCGCACTCGCTCATCCCCCTCGCTGCTGGTTATCCCCATCTCCTCAGCTTCCCCGTCTTCCCCTCCACCTTCCCCATCCAGGCCTGTTCCCAACTCATCCTTCCAGAATTCACGATTTACCTTCCGAAGCCGCCTCAACCAGCCGGTAATCACCTTTACCACGACAATTATCGTTTCAGAGGAAGCTGATGAGCCCGTCGACCCTTCCAATTCCTCTACCCCATCTCCAAAAGCAAGTATTTCCCATGGCCCTGAGTTTCATCCCCACCCTTCAGCCACTCACATGCAGGAGGACTCGCCGAAGAGTGCTGAGGTCTTCGGCATGCCTATCATCGAGGAAGACGAAGTGGTGGCCTACGGACTGGTTCAACACACCGTCGGCATCATGCACTGCTCACGCAATCTGTCGAAGGCACAGGCGAAGGCATTCCAGAAGACAAAACGGATTCTCTGCCAGCTGCTCCAAATTTGCCAAGCACCAGTCGCCCAGACCCCCAGAGCTCGGGAAAGTAAGCTTTTTCAGTGCAGTAATGAATTTACTACAGTTTTTGGTCATTTCTCTCCTCCTCTCAGTCTATTTCTCTCTAGATCTCGGATATCTCGACTGTATCGCTGAGGCCGGCCTCAGTCCATGTATTTTTTTGCCGTATCTCCTGCTCTTATATCATGCTGGAATCTCTTGGAGGATAGCTACCTCTGCTTGGCATACTCTGCAAGCAAGTAGCTTTTTTGTAATGGTTTCTAAAATCTATGGTTCGCTTCCTCTACCTGGCACCCACTGCAGGCAAGAAGCTCTTTTGTAAGATTTTCTTTCCCTCTGTTGCTTGCCTCAAATGTCCTCACCTACAAGCACAGAGCTCTCTTTTTGGTTCTCAGTTTATATGTCAAGGGTCAGGACACTGGCCCTCTGAGGTCTTGCCCTCACTGTAAATACTCTTTTCTTTTATCTTAATAGAATTAGCATCGATTCAGAAAATAAAAATAAATAAATAAATAAATAAATAAATAATAAAATAAATTAAAAAAAAATAAAAAAAAATAAAAAATAAAAAAATAAAAAAATGTTGAAATTTTACCTTGAAAAAAAATACATTATTCCATCATGAACACTTTTCTTTTTCAATGTATATTTTTCCACAAAGAAAATTGGTTTTTAATACCATTTTTAAAAAATTGTTGCAAATTTACCTCGAAAAAAAAATGTTATTCCAACATTGACACTTTTCATTTTCAACCTATTTTTCATGTTTTTTGGTGTTTTATGGCTAGAGTTCTCATTTTGAGGTAATAGTTCTAGTTGTATAAGTAACTTTGTTACTATCTAACTTCACGCCATCACTCTCCCTTGATTCAGTGTTTTACTCCATGTGCCCTACCTATCATTCACAAAATGTACTCGTTGTCGAACTATCTAACATTTGATTAATACAATGGACAACAATTTAAATTGTTCCTTAATGTAGAACCATGCTTAGCACCATGCTTCGGACCTATCTATCACTATATAGTCAATTTGATTAATTAAACCTTTAGAAGACCAAATCAAACACTCATTTTTTGGCGAGATTGATCCGCTAATAAACACAATTAATTACTGGCGAGATCCATCCATTACAACAATCACTATTATGGTGAATGTGTTCACATTGCGTAGAGGTTGATTCGACATTGCTTGGACTGATCAAAATAATACCATGTGCATTTACCTTGGTCGAAGCCCATGGTTTACTCAAATACCAATCTCAGGAAATTTAATTTGATCGCTCTGGAAAAATATTCATGAATCCATCCTTGTAACGTAAGTTTTATGGAAACTAGCATTAAACATATATAAATATGATAGTAGAAGCTCTTCCCATAGTAATTCTGGTGTGCAGAAGGCGGATAATTGAATTTCTAAAATCCATCAGAAACCTAACCCTTGTTTTTTGTTTGTCTTGGTTGCCTACTTTCTTATGTAGAAATAAGAAGATTAGGACCCATTTTCACAACAGACTTTTGGTCTGCATCAAAGACTAACATTACTTTTGTAAGTTCAGATATGAATTTATCATATTGAATTTAAAAGTTCTTATATGTGTGAGTAAATCAATTGTAAATTTTTTAAAGTATCTAAGGGACATGAATAAAGTTAGACAGTTAATTTTGCTTGTGTTGGTTAGACTTCTAAATTATTTTTAAATTTCCAAATCTAAATAATAATATGCAATTCATAACTCGCCAAATGGAAATAAAAATTGTCTTTTTTATTTACTTTCAATAAATTTATTATGCAATATTTAGAATTAAAGGCAATATGAGATTTAATCGGGAGGATGTGGCCCAACAATTAGATGGGGAAGTGTGGTCTCCAAATGTCTAGAGGTTTAAAAATGTAAAAAAAAATATTTGTCCATTTATATGTTTTTTATCTCACCTTCAATCTATAGGCCAGGCTGTATGATCCAAAATTAAACATGAATGCAACAAATTACATATATAACCATAAATACAGAGATGTAGCATAAATAACACTAAATAGAACTTCATTTCATTAATATCAAAAAAATTGAAATATGCTTACAAATAGAATGGAAATAAACTAGCTTGGGTGATGGTAGCTTATCTCTGAGAAGAGATGTGACAACTACATCCCTCTGAACTATGTCACAATCAGGCTCAAGGGCCTATTTATTATTGAACAATAAGATAAAAACTATAACCCTAGGAGACGTAACGCCAAGAGTTTGATGGCCCCGTTGGGGTTAGTTGGGAGTCAACTTCGCGAGGTCGTAACTTGGTCATATTATCTTTATTTTGTGTCTACGATACCTTGTTGGAAATTTATCCCTAAGTACTACAATATTTCCAACAGACTCCCTCCTATGGCTATGGGCCTATAGCGGACCTCAAAAATACGTCGTTTAAAAGGTCAAAACCTCTCTGGAAGTTCAAGATCCAAAAAATTGCTAAAAATAGTAAATAATGAAATAAAAAGGGAAACATATGAAACGAACTAGAGGGATAGGTGTAATAGGTGGGTGGACACCAATATCTAGTTGGATCAGTCCTCCCCGCCAGGAACCAATGGTCCCCATTATGTGCAAAGCCATCATGAGGTGAAGAAATTTCTGTTGAACCTGGTCCCTACTGAACCACTTTCCCTGGTGAAAGAGTTGACCTACTTTGACAACTTGATATAGTTGGATCCTCTACTGGTAAGTGTTCTTGATCCACGTGTCTATGAGATGCTTAGTTATGGTCTATTCCATGTAGTCTTGGTTAAGATCTATTACTGTGAGTTATTTTTCCATGTCGTATGTGTTCAACAATGGTGGAAAGTATGACCGAAGCGGTCTACATTCAACAGTGGGTGCAAACGAATGAATGGTGGGATGTTTAGCTCAATGGAATTGTCACCAATAACTTTGGTGATGGCGTATGTACCATATCGGAGTGGATTAAGTTTTCGATGGGGTCTAGTGAGGCACTCCTTCGACAAATGTAGCCAAACTTTTCCGCCCGCCTAAAACTTGTGCGATACTCGATGTTGATTATGGCGTTCCTGTACTTAGCATTGGCTCTGTCCAATATATCATGGACCTATTGGTAGATGTGTTGAATAATCTCAATGAAGGTATTAGCTTTGTTGGCTTCACACTGGACGTGAGCCGAATTTTCCAGAGTGGCTACAAATGGTATGGCGACATCAATGGGACATAATTTTTGAAATCCCAATCCTACTTGAAAGGCATTGTGGCTTGCTAAGTTGTGTAGAGATTTATTGTAGTTGTGTTAGACATAGGGGAGACTTTCATCCCATGTGCATGGATGCTTTGAGTTGTTCATGTGCATAATGTGTATGATCATCCTATTGACAACCTCTGTTTGGCCATTAGTTTGGGGATGGAAAGTCGTGGACTTAGTAAGTTTTGTATCCAACGTCAACCAAAGACTTGAAGAAAATGCACTCAGGAATCTGCTATCCTGATCTAAGACAATGGACTATGAGATCCCAAAGTGTACCCACACTCGCTCAAAGAAGAGCTTAGCAGTGGCCTTTGTTGTGATACTCTTCTTGCAAGCCGCTATGATGGCCATCTTAGAGAATCTGTCGATGACCACTAAAATGCATTCATTGTCGTTCTTAGTAGAAGGAAGGCCCTATATGTAATCCATGGAGAGAGATTCCCAAGGTAAACTAGGAGTAGGTAGAGGAGTAAATAGGCTTTTCTTCTGAATGGTTGGTTCGACAATGATGTAGGTGGTGCAAGATCCAATGTGCTTCCAAACATCCCGACAAAGTTTCGGCCAATAAAAATACTTCTGTAATACTACCATTGTTTTCTCTACTCTGAAATGTCCATAAACCCCACTATAGTACACCTCTCAAGTAATCTTGGCATGCTCACTTGAAGGAACAAAGATGTGTCACAAGTGGCATAACGGTGCATCTTCAAGGTGAAAATTTGGAGCTTGCTTCCCTTCCAAGAGTGTCTGGTATGTCCTGTCAAATTTTGGATGACTCTGGTAAATATGCGGCCACCTCGAAGTCTCGTGTCCACAAGAGTCGAGCATAGTGATTAGCATCATGAATAATGGTTGGCTGAGGTAGTTTGAAACATTATTGGTGATTCCCTTATTGTACTTAATGTGCAAATGGAATTGGTGCAGGTAGGAGGACCATTTATGATGGCAATTTTTTGCAAATTCCATTGTGTCTGTATGAATTGCAAGGGTCTGTGGCCTATGTGGATGACTGTTTCCTTCCCCATACCATAATACTTCCATTGATGGTAGATCTGCATCATGGAATACATTTATTTGTCATAAGTGGGTTACTTTCTAAATGTGTTTGAAAGTGTCTCATTGTGGTAAGCCACTGGATGCCCCTACTGAGTAAGAATTGCACCAATAGCAGAGTCAGAGGCATCTGTATCAATCTCAAATGGTTGTTATAGGTCTGGTAATGTGAGCATTGGTGCAAAGTAGAGGCGATGCTTCAACTCAGCAAACACCTTCTATTGGGTTTCAGATAAAAAAGACTTTTCTTTCTCTCTACCCTTGGTGACTTAAATTAAAGGCCAAGTGATATGAGAGAACCCCAACATGAACCTGCGGTAGAAATTAGAAAAACATGCAAATTTGCGGAGCTCTATTAGAGTCGTTGGGACTGACCTATCCCGAATGACTTGTATATTGGTTTGGTCCAAATGCACACCCTTCTCATCAATGATGTATGCTAGATATTGAACATGGATCATGCCAAAAGTGCATTTCTCAAAATTTGCACACAACTTGTGTTGTCACAGGATTTGAAGGACCTATCCAATATGGTGGATGTGCTCTTCCCAACTCTATTGATAAATGGAAACAAGAAATTCTAGTTTAATTGTCCTTGAATTAAACTGTGAATCAAAATATAATTCTATTCTCATAGCAATTTGAAAATAATTAATTAAGTTTACTTAACTTAATTAATTTAGGAAATTTGAATTCGAAGTCTTTTAGAAGACATGTATATGTTCTCCCTAACTTTTAGGAGTTAAGGATGAGTTATGAATGAGTTTTAATTAGTTAAATTAGTTTATTGAGTTAAATCCAGTTAAATTAGTTCCAATTAGTTTTAGGAACTAATAGTGAGTAAATAATCGGTTGGGACACTAGTAACCTAATTAGTGCTACTCTAGTTAACTGAAGATTCCACCTTCCAAAACGCATGCATGTTGACTCTGAGAAAGACCCAGTTGAGACTAGAGTACAGGGACAGTGCACTATTTGTTGTAGATTTTTCTGAGTTGCATTGATAGTGCATGCAATCAAGAACTGATCCTTGGGGGATTGTGCTATTTTTAGAGGCTTTATTTCCCTTTAAATACATGCTATGCTTCATAGAAATTACACATTGGAATAGAGACTTGGAGAGCTTGTGAATTGGATAAGATTTGGCCTTGAGCTTTCTTATGAGTTGAAGAATGATTTTACTAAGTGCTCCAATTTTTCTAGAGAGGACAAGCATTGTAATTTCATCTTGATTTTCTAGATTAATACAAAACAGATAGTGGGGTTTTGAGCTATGGATTTCCCTAGATATTTATTGTGTTATTTTCCTTTGATTCTCTTCCTCTATTGATTATTATTTTCTCAATGTTTATGGGATTTCGCTGTAAAGAGTAGAAGTATATTCTTGTCTCTTTCTTTAGTAAATTGCATTAGCTTGTTAATCTATAGGATTTTCTACATGGTATCAGAGAAAGATTGTATTATGGGCCGAGCATTTTCAGAGCATATATGAGAATTTATGTACAATATTTTTAGAAAAAAATTGCAAATATGGATCCCTTTGGAAAAGGTACCCAAATTCAAAAAAAAAAATCGTCTGAATCAGAGATCGGATGAGGAAGATATCATTTATTTAGAATCAGCTCTCTAGATGAGATTTTGAAGTTTTGAGTTTTTGGGTTACAGGTGAAAGTTGAATTTGCATACATACTTTAGGATAGGAATATGGTATTCCATGGGTTGAGGATTGAGTATGCCTTGGAAGGAAGCTCAAATTTTATAGCCTGGAGGGACATGATAGAGGTTTTGCTAGAAGATAATGGCTTGAAGGAATTCATTGATCAAGAAGTCCCCAAGCCAACAGCTATGGATGCACAGAAGTTGGCTGAATGGAAGAAGTTTGTGGTGAAGGAAAGGTGGATAATCCTTGAGGGAGTTTGATACCACAATGTCTCGAGTCTCCATGGAAAGGAAACTCTGCATGATATGTGGAAGACATTGATGGACTTGTATCAGAATAGCAGTGATCAAAGGAAGTTGGCACTGAAGGATAAACTTCGTAAAATCAAGATGGAGAAAGGTGAGATGATTCCAAAGTACTTGACCAAGTTCACTCAATGTTAGGAGGAACTTGGAAGTTTTGGAATCAAATTTTCCGAGGAAGATATGGTGAGCCTTTCTCTTCTTGGAATCCTAAAGGGTTGGCATAGTTATCAGGACTCTGTCAATGATCGGGAGAAGCTACCAGATTAGGAATGACTATGGTTGGATTTGATGCAGGATGAGATCAGGAGGAACATCAAGGATGGTTCTTCATCAAATACTGATGATGAAGAGAACTATTCCTTAGTGATTAAGGCAAGGAAGGGGAAAGGTAAAATTTCTCGTTCTAAATCGGATTCTTATCATGGAGGTAAGAAGAAGGACACGACGAAAGTTAAATGCTTTCATTGTCACAAGATGGGTCACTTTGCTACAAATATTCCATTAAAGAAGTGCAGTAGGTGAGGATTTGGCCTCCCAATTCGAATTGGAATTTTCCCACATTGCATGCATGGTGTCTCCAATGATGGGAAGTGTCTCGTACTTAGACATTGGAGCTTATTTCCACATTACTGGCGACAAAGAGTTATTCAATGAAATAGATGAGAATGATCTCAAGATGCATATCGAGATGGGTGATGAAAGTAAGTATAGTGTTACTGGTGTGGGCACTATTACTTTTCAGAGGCAGCATGTGGCTCCACTCATCTTGAAGAATGTTATGCATGTACCCGGACTGACAAAGAACTTGGTATCCATTGCCATGCTTGAGGATAGAGGCTATGATGTGATATTTTTGAAAGGAAAGGCGTTCCTTTGAGACATAGCCAAGGGTCAAGTAAAAAAGATAGGTATTCAAGTTCAGAATATCTATAAGATGGAGGTAGAGGAGTGTGCTACTCTGAGTTCAAAAGAAGAAAATATGTAGAGCCAAGATGCTGGCAAGTTGTGGCATAGGTGATTGGGCAACTTGCATCATGGGGTTTTGAAGATATTGCAAAAAATCTGTTCCAGTCTTCCCAAAGGTACGCTTCAGCAATTTGATACATGCAAGGGTTGTACTTTGGGAAAATACACCAAGTCTTCCTTTGGAGATAGAGACAATCAAGCAGAGTCTATTCTAGAGAGAGTCCATTCAAATGTGGGTGGACCATTCTTAATAGTATCCACTGCCAAACACAGGTATTATGTATATTTGTAGATGACTATTCTTGTAAATGCTAGATATTTTTCATGTAGAGAAAGGATCATACATTCAACAATTATTGTGAATTCAAAGCATTGGTCAAGAAAGAGTCGGGCAAGAAGGTTAAATCTCTACATAGTGATAATGGTGGAGAATATGTCTCTAATGAGTTTACTAACTTATGTGCAATGTAAGGGATTAAACGAGAGTTGACGGCACCTCATAACCCTCAATGGAATCGGGTTGCCAAGAGGAAGAACAGGAGCATAGTAGAGGAAGAAAGGGCAATGTTGCTTGATCAAGGCCTACCACTACACTTGTGGGCTAAGGCATGCGACACAACAATTTATGCTTAGAACTATAGTCCACATCAAATACTTGAGAGTAAAACACCAGAGGAAGCTTATTTCGGTAAGAGGCCAAATGTTGGTCACTTTAGGATTTTTGGGTCATTGGTTTATTGCCATGTGACTAAATATGCACAGAAGAAGCTTGAGACAACAATAGAGTTGGGGATATTTGTGGGGCACACTGATACTCACCACAACTATCAGGTGTACATGCAACCAGGCAGATGACAGTGGTTCGTATGGATGTCAAATATGATGAGGAGAAGGCCATGTGAGTATCCCTTGAGTGGGAGATTGAGCTACATGTAGACGAGGAAATTTTAGTTCCTAAGGTTGAGGAGCCTTAGATTGATGTGGAGCAGCCACATGTAGAGGTTCCGGGAGTGGAGACATCCACTCAGGTAGAGTCTTCCAGAGAGGGAATAAAGCGCACTAAAGAGGCTGACAGATTATTGGATGATGCATGGGAGAATGTGGGAGCACCCATTTCTCAGCGTAGATAGAGGAGGTCACCAGAGAGGTACACTGGATACATAGCACTTATGGGTGCATGTGGTGAGACAGAGCCATCCTCCTTTGAGGAAGCAGTGCAGCAACCAGTTTGGGTTGATGCAATGGTGGAGGAGTATGACTCCATAATTAGAAACAATGTGTGGGATGTGGTCCTGAGATCAAAGAACAAGTCAGTTGTGAGCTCCCATTGTATTTACAAGGTAAAGCAAGCTACAAATGGCAGTGTTGAGAAGAATAAGGCCATATTTGTGGCCCGTGGCTTTTCACAAGTAGAGGGGATTGACTATGATGAGACCTTTGCTCCTATTGCAAGGTACTCATCTATCAGATCTATTTTGAAACTATCTACACAAATGGGTTGGAGTATCCATAAGATGTATGTGAAGACTCCCTTCCTCAATGGCATGATTGAGGAAGAGGTGTACATAGAGAAGCTTGAAGGTTTTGAAACCTTGTACCATGAGTCACATGCATGCCGACTCAAGAGAGCGTTGTATGGGCTGAGGCAAGCACCTCTTGCTTGGTACACTAGGATAGATAGCTACTTCACTAGGTTGGGCTTCATGAAGAGTGAAGCAAATGCAAACTTGTATCACATAGTGGTGTAAGGTAAGATTTTGATCATTGTACCTTATGTAGATGATATCATACTGACAGGTGATGTGAAGCTCATCAAATATTTCAAGGAAGACCTTCCAAGAGAGTTTGAGCTGAAGGACATGGCTCATGCATTACTTTCTTTGCATGGAGGTATGGCAGGGAGATGGGGAGTTGTTTGTTTTTCAAGGAAAGTATGCCAATGAGATACTTAGGGGATTCCACACGGAGACTCCTCTAATTGGTAACAGGAGGAAGGAGGATGCTATTTCAGGAGAAGTAGTGGAAGCTACTGTTTATAGGCAGCTTGTGGGTTCACTCATGTATTTGATGAACACATGACCATATATGTGTTATGTAGTTAACCAACTTAGTCAAGAGATGGTTAGGCCTACCATGCTATATTCGAAGGCAGAAAAGCATGTATTGAGATACCTTAGAGGCACTACTCAGTTTGGGTTGTGGTACAAATGGATAGAGGGAGTGAAGCTTCAAGGCTTCATCAATGTAGATTGGGTGGGGATTCCATCTGATAGGAAGAGCACATTAGGAGGGATATTTAGTATTGGGTCAGCTGTAGTTTCTTGGTACAACAAGAAACAGAGATCAGTTGCACTCATTTTGGCAGAGGAAGAGTATATTGCTGCAAGTTATGCAACATGTGAGGCTATCTGGATGAGGACGATCCTCGTTGGTTTGTTTGCTCAGAGGATGGATCTGATAGAGATTTATTGTGATAATCAGAGTTGTATCGAACTCTCTGACAATCTAGTTTTTCATGATCGGCCCAAGCATATAGATATCCAGTGTTATCATCTCAGATATTGTGTATTGATAAGGATCATGTTGTTAGATTACATTCCCATGGAGCAGAAAGATGTTGACATCTTGACGAAGCCATTGCCAAGACGTAATTTCGAGTTTGATAGAGACACGATCGAGGTAGTGGATAATTCCTTTCTTGTTGAGAGGTAGTGTTGAGAAATGGAAACAAGAAATTCCAATTTAATTTGTCCTTGAATTAAATTGTGAATTAAAATAGAATTATTTTCTCATAGCAATTTGAAAATAATTAATTAAGTTTAATTAGCTTAATTAATTTAGGAAATTCGAATTGGAAGTCTTTTACAAGACATGTATATGTTCTCCCTAACTTATAGAAGTTAAGGATGAGTTATGAATGAGTTGTAATTAGTTAACTCAGTTTATTGAGTTAAGTCTACTTAAATTAGTTCCAATCAGTTTCGGGGACTAATAATGAGTAAACAGTCAGTTGGGACACTAGTGACCAAATTAGTGCTACTCTAGTTAATTGAAGATTACACCATCAGAAACTCATGCATGTTGATTCTGAGAAAGACCCAATTGAGACTAGAGTGTAGTTGTAGTGTACTATTTTTTTATATTTTTCTGAGTTGCACTGATAGTGCATGTAATTAGGAACAAATCGTTGAGGGATTGCATTATTTTTAGAGGCTTTATTTCCCTTTAAATACAAGTTATCCTTCATAGGAATTAAACATTGGAATAGAGACTTGGAGAGCTTGTGAATTGGCTAAGATTTGGCCTTTATCTTTCTTATGAGCTAAAGATTGAATTTGTTGAGTGTTGGATTGTTCTAAAGAGAACAAGAATTGTAATTTCATATTGATTTTCCAGATGAATATAAAATAGATAGTGGGGTTTTGTGTTCTGGATTTCCTCGGATATTTATTGTGTTATGTGCCTTTGATTCTCTTCCTTTATTAATTATTGTTTTCTCGATGTTTCTGGGTTTTCAATGTAAATAGTAGAAGTAGATTCTTGTCTCTTGCTTTATAAAATTGCATTAGCTTGTCAATCTACAGGATTTTCTATAAACTTTGGTTGAATATCAATATTTCATCTAAATATACCACCAAGAATGCATTTTTGAAGGGTCACAAGATGTCATTCATCATTATTATGAATGCTGTGGGGGCATTTGTCAACCCAAAAGGCATGACCAACCATCTGAAAAGGCGCTCCTTGGATTTGAAGGTTGTCTTCCACACATTGAAGGGTTTGATATGCACCTGGTGATAACTAAACTTCAAGTCAATCTTGCTGAAATATTTCTCCATAACAGAGCATCGATAGATCAATTCATTAGGTAGTGGCATGCTCGAAGCCAGATCGGTGGAGTGCTTGAGTTGACAGTGAAGACATACCCTTGCAGGTGAGGCAAAAATGTCATTGTACTCCTCCACAACCTTGTCCATCTGCTGCTACTATTCAGTGGAGCCCTATCTCGAAGTCATGGCCACAACTTTCTTCTTGCCATGAGGGCACATCATAAGGAAAACAAATTTCCTAGCTTGGGAAATAATCTTATTTCATTACTTTGTACTAATCAAAGAGATGGCAGTAGGCGGGGCTACCTCCAGTATCCTGAAACTTATTTCCCATAGTAATAATCACAGAGTGAGGTCAAGACTCATATAGACCATGTCGCTTCCACAAGTATGGTTGTCCTAAGGATACATCACAAACTTTAGGAGGATAAACATCACATATCACCTCATCCATGAAGGGCTTGATGTTGTAGGGAAGGCAACACTATTATTTGATGTAGAGATCTCATCCTTGGTGAATCCACCCAATGGTGTACAACTTTGGTTGTGCTATAATCGATAGGGATAACCACTTTACAACTTCTCCTAAAATGATGTTCTTTTGGCTCCCGCTATTGACAATTAAATGCAACAGAGATCCCTTCACCCACATCTATGAGTGGAAGATGCATCCCCCCTCTCTAGATATTCAAGCTCATTCTTCTAGATCTTGGTGGTGGCCATGGTGGCATTGGGCTCTGTGTCAATGATCTCTTTCCATTTTTTATTCCCCTTATTAGTTTCTGACTCAGAGGTGGAACTTGCGTCTGATTCAGAATCCTTCAACATTGCCACCAGTGACTACTTGGCCTGGCACTCACTTTTGTTTTGAGTGGAGCTCTTGTGGAACTCACACCATTTTCCCATGTCCTTCTTTAGCTTCGTGATGTTATTCTTTTCTTGCAACTTTGGCGAGTTGTCCTGTGTCATGCCTTTGCTTTGGCCTTTTCTTTTCTTTGGGTTCACAGACCCAATGTCTTGCTTCTCCTATTTAAACTTTTTCTCAATCTTGAAAGTATATCAGTATGTCATGCCAAGTGAAGAGATGTCTAGGAACTCCATCTCATCCTTGATGTACTTGTGTAGACATTCTCGGTACTTGCGTACCAAATTCCGCTCAGAATCCTTCATACCCAGCTTTGTGCGGAGGGTATGGAAAACATTTGTGAACTCTGACACATATTGGTCCCTTCCCTATTGTAGCGTGGTCCACATTATGTATTTATCTTCATAGCTCTTGATAGGGTAATATTGTTCCTTGATGGTGTCTCAAAAAGAATCCCAAGTGGGCATGGCTGAAAAAAGTGAGGATTCACTCTCGTCCTTTTGTTCACAGTAGGTGTCCCACCAGTCCTTGACATGTGGGGCAACTTTGAGAAGTGCAAGAGTAATCTTTTCCCGATTAGAAAATTCATGAAATGAAAAATATCATTCCAAAATATTCAACCACTTATCTACAGTGTCTGCATCTATCTGGCCCTCAAATATGGGAATATCAAAGTTAACATGTACCTTAAAAGGAGTGACGCCTCCAGAGTGACTATTGGATGAAGATGTGTTGCGTGTGGGTAGCTGTCAAAGGATCTGGGCAAAGTTATCAATCATCATGTTCCTTTGTCACTTGAGGGCTTCCTCAAGCAATATTTGGAAAGGATCTCCTGCCCCCTCATCTTTCTTTTCTTCCACCATGGGAGGTTGTCGGGGTTTGCAATGTTGGTCTTGCAAAGGTTCAACCAGATCGAGCCCTAGCTCCTTATACCTTGACCTCTTTACAGACATGCAAAGCGTAGCAGAGAATGAGCAGACCACTCTGATACCATTGATCCAAACTTAAACAAGAATGCAAAAAATTATATATATAACCATAAATACAGATATGCAGCATAAATAACACTTCATTTCATTAACATCAAAATATTGTAATATGCTTACAAATAGAATGGAAATAAACTAGCTTGGGCAATGCTAGCTTATCTCTGAGAAGAGATGTGGTGGCTACATGCCTCTAAACTATGTTACAATTAGGCTTAAGGGCCAATTTATTATTTAACAACAAGATAGAAACCCTAAACAACCAAAACCATAACTCCAAGAGATGTAAGCCTAAGAGTTTGTGGGACCCGTTGGGGTTAGTTGCGCGGGTACCTTCCCGTGGTCGTAACTTTGTCATATTATCTTTGTTTGGTGCGTATGATACCTTGTTGGAAAGGTCTCCCCGAGTACTACAAGATTTGTAGTAGGCCCCTAACAATGGCTATAGTCATATAATAGATCTAAAAAAAACATCATTTAGGGGGTCAAAACTGATCCAGACGTTCAAGACCCCAAAACTGTTAAAAATAGTAAATGCTGAAATAAACAAGGAAACATATGAAAATGACTAGAGGTCTAGGTGGAATAGGCAGGTGGCCACCAATATCCCCTGGATCATTGTAGATGTAGTTTGCTTCTCTAAAGATCCATTATCCATATTTTTGTAATAAGTCACTAGAATGTTTTACTTCATTGAGTAAAGAAGCAAGTGGAGCGGCTTGTGGTGAGTAATAATGAAGATGAACTAGATATTTCTCTCATGAAGGCTTCGATGCCAAACAAAATGTTGATCATGACATGGAGAACAAAGCATAGATGGAGCCCAATGACATCATAAACTTGTTACTGGAGCGATTTCGTATTGGTGAAGGAACACAAGAACTTCTGGACTATACCCTCATTATTTCATTACAATAGAGGGCCTTCAACCACTCCAAGGAAATAAATCCCATTGCTATGATTTGAGGAAAAAAGGGGTTGATTTTTTAGGCGAGAATTTTTTCATGACTGAGGATTACTTGAAGATCACTTGGAGAAAAATAGAATTCTTGAAGGATGTGGTAGAGCACAGATTCAGTTTCATCTTCACTGTAAGTTTACTTGTCAATTCAGAACTTTAAATCGCTTCGCAGTAGACACTAACAATAATTGTGTTGGATTAGGTTATAATAGATTTTAATATAATGAGTATGATATTAATATATCAGTACATTGTAGATTCTTAGAATATTCCATAATCTTATTTTTAATATAAAATGCCAATTTTTTAACTTCTCTTATGAATTGAAAATTCTAGGACATTCATAAAATCTGCAATCTACATAAATTTCACATTAATATATAGAGTTTAACCATGTTGTTGATCCTAAGCACATTCTATATATTATATATATTTGATAATAATTACATTGGATTAGGTTATAATAGATTTAACTATGGGAGAATGATATTGATTGATGGGAGTTTAGCCATGTTCTTGATTTCTAACATTTTCTGTATATTTTATTTGAAAATCCCTAAAGGAACCCTTGTTTATTAGCCAGGTGGGTTTTTTTAAGTTTGGAGATTAATTTCTTTTTAATCCAAATTTTGATTTTACTGCACAAAATCAAATATGGTGACATAATTTTTTTAATCTTTAAATTCATAATTATGTTTTCACTTTTATCTAATTTCATTATATATTTAGTATAATACTTATTCATCAAATTAACGAAAAGTGAAATGCATAATTGTTTACTTCTCATTGTTCTTATAAAATATTTATAATTGATGGTTCTTATGCCATTCTAGATTTTGGGATAGTGGTACACTCAAGCCACAGTTGGTGCCTTTGTGGACCATGACTTGGAGAGTGTGCCTATATATGTTATAAGATCTTGATAAAAGATTAAAACTTAGAACAACGAGATCGATGACTTAGCAGTTATAATAATATATATTATGATTAGATTGTAATGTTAATTCTGGTAAAAAATAAAAACTTAAAATAACTAGAATTCACCAATTACTGATAAATGCATGGAAACGATGATCATAATTAATCCATCTTTCAATTGCAGTTTGATGTGCCAAAATTAGGGAGGGAAATTGCTACATTTTATTTGTTCTCTAGGCTACTTCCTCTTTAGAATTGACATTAGTGGTTTTGGGTATCTTTCTTGATTATAAATTCAATGGATCCAACTGGAATGGAGTATTAACTTTGTAATATCTGGTAGGAAACTTGGGCACAAGTGATTATTATGTTTTTAAAATAATAAGAACATATGTTTACCTTTACTATTTGAGCTTGTGACTATTTTAGTTTCTGATAAGAATGCACAAAATCCCCAATCAACATAAAAATGAATATAAGTTAAACTTTTGTCTATCACAGATTCAAATAAGAGTGCACTGGATATAGAATTGACATAAGAATGGACATAAATATGCCCATATTTCCTTGCCATGTTATTGTTACTTAAGAATAGACATAAGGATTCACAATATTTTTTGTCGCAATAATGTTCTTGATCTTGTTTACAAGTGAAAACTATCCATATTTCCTAAATTTATGTTAATTGCAAATTCAAACAATATCCCAAAATCTAATGGTTAGGAGAAGCCTCATATAATTGACCTTGCTTGATAGTCTGATTATGGATATTTCCAGAATCTCCAATCACATTGAACTAGTATATTAGATTTAGTTGCATTTTTTTCTTTAAATTACATATAATTTACATTTTCAAATAATGTTGTGCAGGATGCAGATGTGCTCTTGCTCCGAAATCCATTCAGAAGGTTCTCAAGTGAGGCAGATTTCCAAATCTCTTCTGATACATGCAACTATGGTCCTACAGATGTCAAAAACTTACCAAATACAAGTTGTACATTTGTTCATTCCAATCAGCGAACAATCAACCTATACAACTCCACCTAGCGCTACCCTGGGACACATGATCAAGATGTTTTCAATAAGATAAAGTTATTAAAAGAGCGAAGTTAGAATGCATGTGAAATATGAATGCTAATTGTTGTAAAGGTTTAAATGCCAAGACTCACAACCTGAGAGAAACCCTTGAAGATTGGATGTTATTTAGATTAGATGTTCCAAGAAGAAGTGAAATGCAATGGAGGTCTCAAGATGAATGCAAAGCGCATTTATAAGGGAATATGAGGGAAAATAATGTTATGTTACTCGTATAAAAATTTAGTTTTATTTCCATGTAAAGTTATTTCATTGGTGGGCTAATCATTTTTCCATCCTATATTGGGTTTCATTTTGGTTGGCTTTAGCCTAGTTCAAAACACAAGAATAAGTAAATATATTGTCATATAAAGTTGTCAAAAGTTTTAGATATTTGTAAAAAAAATGTGATTGGGTTGGCCTTGGGTTGGTTTCAACCTAGTTCAAAACACAAAAATAAATAAATATATTGTCATATAAATTAGTCAAAAATTTTAGATATTTGTAAAAAAATTGTGATGTTTCTTTTTGAGTTAAAGATTAAATAATTCATAACTAAAGATATACCAATAATTAAAACTCAATTTGGTATGAAGCTTCTTTGACCCATATTACAATAACCCAGACATGTTCCTTGAACCTATGTAGATGAGATCCTTGAGCCCTATCATGATAAATCAATCATGTCTCTTGAATCCAAATAGATAGGAGAAAAGACAATGCTCCCAACCATTCAAATTATTAAAAGCAACCTAGATCCATCTAACTCAGTACATGTCATGTAAAAAGAGGAATCAAATCCCTCAAGGTGTGAACCTTCTTTTCAGACTGTAAAATACTATTATTAATTGATAAATTATTTAATAAATTAAATTATTTATAATAGTATTATTAAATTAATGTCTATATTAATTTAATTAAATTTAATATTGATTAATTTTCTTAATTAATGTTAGTAATAATAATATTAATGAATATTATAATAATAACATTAATAATTATTTAATTTTAATTATTTTAAATGATGATGATGATGATGATGATGATGTCCACTAAGATCAATGTGGTCTATTGAACCTTAAGAAAACAAAAATTTTAATGTGATTCTTCAAGATCTTATTTCTATGATAAAAAACAAGGGAAAAAAGCGCTCCAAGATCACTATAGTTGGGTTGACTTAACATGTCAAGAAGATTGTAGGTGTGCAAAATGTTAGGGAAATGACAGCAGATGTGAGTAAGGGTTGGAAAATCTAAGAGGAAGTGTTTCTCATCTTCCACTTTCTTAGTATCGTAAAGGTGATAGATTCTTTAGTCTCAAGGAGTTTTGGGAGTAGTCCACCACCCAGTTTCACTCCGAAGCTCATGAGAATTATTTTTTATCCTAGCGATGTTCATTTTTTTCTTAATGTTGGTCAAAACAAGGACATAATTTTGGTTAACAAGGGTGGGGTTGATCACCTCATAATATCTTAACTTCCTTTTTCCCTCCATCTCTTTATCATTCCACAATTTATCCTTAAATTTGGAGGTAATAGTATTTTTGACAATATCCTTGTTTCCTAGGATAATTTCCTCCTTTATGCCCTAATGGTTGACCCAAGATTGGGCATCCTTATGCCATCAATGCTTGAGGTGGAGGTGGGAGTTTTGAATAAATTTAAAAGCAATTTTGGAAAGCCACTTGGATTCTATGTTGTAAATTTTCTTCTTATACATCAGATACCTAAACATTTCCATGCTTTAAATGGGTCAAATTCATCTTCAATCAAAAGGATAAGATAAGGAATATTTCCCTTAATCTTGAGGTTGTAGATTATAAATTTCTTTTGAATCATCTCAATATTTCTCCATGACTCTTTGGATATACTTCAACCCCAAACTTCACATCCATATAAAAGAAAATGGGTGACAAGAGTATAAAAAATGGGACATTTTTTTACTCCAAATAGAAAGGTCGACCAACTTACAATTGTTTTCAAGTTCATAATAAGCTTTCCAACCTCCAATAATATTTTTCCTAATGCTATAGTTCCACTTGAGCTAATGATGAATGTCAACACCTAAATATTTATAAGAGGAAACCTTCTTTAAGTAATTCTTATCATAGACAAAATTACCATGGTTGATCTTTTTAGATTTATTGATGATGACTCTAGTATTATCGGTATTAATTATCATACCCATTTCGGAGCAGTAATCATGAAGAGTCTTAAGCTATTTTTCTAGTTCATCATGGCATTGGGAAAGAAGAATGATATCATTGGCATAAAGGATAAGAGTAATGATTATACCAACAATCTCAGTGTCATTGCAACCCACAGTTTCCAAACTCTCCTCTACCTGATCAGTGTAAATGCCAAAAAGGGTAGGGGATAGGGGACACGTTTGCATAACCCTAATATTGCATTTAATATCTTTAGACCAACCTTTGTTGGTCTTAAGCTTGGAAACAATAGTCTTGTAAATATAAATCATAGCAATCCTCAGCTTAAGTGGAACCATTATCTCTTCAAGCCTTTTCTAGAACTTGTCTCAAGGAACAAAGTCGAAAGCTTTCCTAAAGTCAACAAAACAACATAAGAGGTTAGTTTTACTATTGCGAAATTCCTCAACAATGATCTTGAGAGTGACAAGATGGTCAATAGTCGAGTTATGTCTCCTAAAACCAACTTTCCCTTTATCTCTTTTATCATGGCTTTCAAGCCAAATGATAATCTTCTTTTCCAAAATGAGCCCATATATTTTGGCTAAGATATGGCTAATCATAACAGTCTTGTAGTTAGAGGGAGCATGATCGAGAGATTATATTCCAACATGAGATCCATAATAATTCCCATATTAAATACTAATGAATGATAGAAAAAAAAGCCATATTAAATACTTTAAAGAATTGAAATCATGTAAATTTTAAATAGTTAATTATGGAAAACAAATTGTTAAAAAGAAAATATTAAATTTTATTTTTATAATTTAAAATCACAAAATTTTTCAAATGGTAAATAATTCATTTTGTTTGAGCCAAATTTATTTTTTTATTAACTAAGTACTTATTTTTTCGAATTTTAAAAAGATATGTGAAACTCCACACTGAGCATGCGGGAATACCATAAAAAATATTTACAATATATTTTTATCAATTTATAGTATTTTATTTGTTGAAAACTTCAGCTGTAAAGGTACTTGTATTCATGCCAATCTTGCCACCAATTTATCTATGTGGCAATTGGATCCTCGCAAACGAAAAATCCATCCAACATAACATTGTGGATCTTCAAAAACCAAACCCAATAAATAAGGCATATGTATTAAATATTTGGTTGGTGGAGTCTCCATATTGGCAAGTATGCCATAGTTTGAAATTCAAATATAAATCAAATTTGTTTGAGGGAAAGGATACATATGAATTCAATTAATTATTGAACTTGTAGATGGGAATGGAGTTGTTCATTGTTCATCCATAAAAGAAATATAGATGGCTAAACCCAATTGAAAGCGTTCCAAAATAAAATTGTGCATTTAAGTCAAAGATGGGATATTTATTTGACGTATGTGGGTGTAATGACTAGATGAGATCAATATTGGTTTGATAAAAAACAAAAGTTCAAATTAGAAAGAAACTTACAAACTAAAACTAGTAGCTCACAGGTGAGCCAAGCTACACCTGGAGATTGCCCAACCAGTACCACTCTATTCCATTATCATAAAATCCAAAATATATAAGTTTACATTCAATTTAGGGAGAGCAAAACTATCTCCTAGAAAATAGGAACTAAGTCTAAATTAATCACACACAGAATTGTGAAAGAAACTTTCTCCATTAATTTCAACTCTCGCCCTTAATGGAGAAATGATTCACTTGCACACCTAACATCTCCCTAAACAATTTGAACTTGATCTTCCCAAGAATCTTGGTAAAGATATCAGCTGCATTTTCATAGGTGTTTCAATATTAAAGATAAATCTCTTTGGGCTAAACCTTTTCTCTAACAAAATGAAATTGAGTATCTATATGTTTTTTGCTTTTATGAAAAACAAGATTATTTTCCAACTTGATTGAACTTTGGTTGTCACATTTAATTATTGTAGCATTCTTTTGTTCTTCTCCTACATTATGAAGAAGTCTTCTGAACCAAACTTATTCACAAGTGGTTGCACATACTACCTGATACTCTTCTTATGTTGATGATAAAGATACAATACTCAGCTTTTTACTGCTCTAAGAAATGACCCCTAACCAAATATTAAAAGCATATCTAGTTATAGATCTTCAATCATCCATATTTCCAACCCAATCTAAATCTAAATAGCTTGTCATTTTAACATCAAAAGAATCAGTATATTTAATGTCAAAATTTATGGTTCATTGAAGATACCTTAGGACACCTTTCACTGCCACCCAATTATTTTCAAAAGGTTTTGTCATAAATTATCTCCACACTAACTGAATATGCTAAGTCAGGTATGCTTGTAGTGAAATAAATCAAACTTGCAACCAGTTTTCTATACAATGTAGCATCCACCTCTTTAGAACCATCATCACTTTGAAGTTTAACATTATGTTGTATACATTAGAAAAATTTTGAGGTTTAAAATGGGCCTCCTAAGAAAAGTGCACAACCAAAATAAACTTTATAAGACCCAACATGATTGAAGATGATGATGTCAACCATGGGGGGTGATTCACCATT